>JANZLX010000004.1:14366064-14381304 GCA_025531955.1 Erythroxylum orinocense | reverse complement strand
AGTCATCCCAAAGCACCTCCAAACAAAACGGGAAGGAAGAAAAACCATAAAGAACAAAGAAGAAAAAAGGAAAAAGGTAAATATACGAGGGTTACTTGCGCGGCCAGTCATGGCCAACATAAGCATAGCAAGAGCTAAGAAAGCAGCAGCCATGATAGGTGAAAGAAAAGGGGTATGGAGTTTGAGAGTATGATGAGCTGCAGAGCACAAAGCACAAGCGCGGAGATAAAGTTGGCCGCAGTTTGTTTTGCAGGTAGAGAGAGAGATGGACGGGGTTAGGTGTGCAGGCAAAAGAAAACAAGACAATACAGTAGTGATGTATAGCAGATTGTGGGGCGGAAGTGACCGTGGTTGTTGTCTGTTTGTGGATTATGAGCCTGTAGAACAGTGATGAGTGTACTATCGCTCTATTTATTGTGGGGGGGTTCGTGTAACTGTGCTGTAGTCTCTATATTCTAATCATTTCTCCATCTTTATCGTCTATCAAGAAAACGAAAAAAAGACACACACATACGTATATATGTTGGAAATTAATAGTCCTCGGGAGTCGTGAAAACTCATCCTTTTTGATCTGTGTGGTTAAAAATCAAAGCTTGAGCCACAAAACCTTCTTGTTTTGTCTAAAGTGAAAATGGAGTGGAGGCATGGGATGTATGGTGAGTAAATTTGATTGATCAAACCCATACGTGAGTGGAGTCGGTGACTGTAAGATTAACGGAAGATATGCTGAAAGATAACGAGAGAGCTTATTCCCATGAACCAAAATTCAAACACACCAGGTTGGCAGTGGAGCCCCCGTCATCAGTTCCTCATTTTGCTATCATCATTATTCTTTGATTGCATCATGAAGCAATCCCTATTCACAATTCGTTTGGGAGGTAATAATCAGTGTCATGTAGCTAAAATGCTCCCCCATATGCTTATTTAGGAAATTGCTGCTTCTATGTATCACTAATCCATATGTTAATTGATTCAACAAGCATGGCACGTAGCATAACAGAAGCGACATGATAAACATGTATAATATGCCCACCCTTAGAAAGTACGTCAATAACACATGAATAGATATATAAAAGCTTTGATAAAGAAAAGCATTTCAGGTGACGCTTGATTCAAAGAAGAAGCCATATGAAGGAAGAGACAATAATTCGCATTAGCTTATATGTGCTTAGGCGAATATTAGTAGAGCTTTTATAAATATAGCTCTTTTCTATAATTCAAAAATTATAAATAGAGCTTTTTTCTATAAATCTTTTATGAGAAGAACTTTTTCAAGAAACTAGTTAATCGATTAATTGTTATTTTAATTTTTTTATATAAAAGAGTTTTATATAGTAGACTATTTTGCAACATAACTCAGTGAGTTGACGTAAGTGATACATATATTCGTCGTTTAAGTAAGTGGTTGGGGGTTCGAATCTCACCCTTAAGAATGCAGCAAGCTCTTAAGTCAGAAGTAGCCCTTCCATGTTGAAGATGTTTCCGCAACGAAGGGATTAGTCACTGATTCTGTCGGCGAATACCCTAGGTGCACCAAAAAAAGACTATTTAGCAACATAAAAATAAAAAATACTTTTAATTTTAACTATATTTTATATTGTAATAAAAATTATTTATGTATATAAATATTATTTAAACTATATTAGACAATACAAAAAGCACAATATATTAATTATTATATAATTTTAAACCATATGAAATATAAATGAAAATATATCTAACCAAATCTTTTATATAGATTACAACATAAGCAAGTTAATATCGAAAATAAATATTAAAAATATATAAAAAAAAGTCAAATAATATTATATAAATTTTAAAATAAATATTTAAATATATAATAAATGGAAAGATGAGTTTGTGAGTATTGTGAAAATTATGTATAAAATATAATAGTGAAAGGGACTAAAAATAAGCTCATTAATTAATATGAAAAATTTATCTAAAAAATATTTATTAATTTCTCAAAAACCCATCCATATAGACATTTAAAATCGCAGGAGATCAAATTGTGATAAAGGAAAAGGTCAAGAAACAGATGACAGAGGAAGAGACAGATATAGAACCACGACTTTTTCTTTTTAAATTCAAACAGGTTCCATTCAACTTGAAACCGACTAATGTTATCGGTTGGCTGCATCTGTTCTTCTCATTTCGCACTTTACCTAAATTTTCTAGTTTTCTTTTTGATCTTACTCTTTTCCTTCTTTCTTTTGATACTTCTAGGTCCCACACAAAAGTGTAGCATGATTCTCTGGTTGATTCGATTGAGGTCCACTTCACAGATGGGATGGTAGGTTTATCTTAATGGATTTCTACTTTCTACTAGTTCTAGACTAGTGATTTCTCTCCTATGCAACTATTGATCCTCAAACGCATCAAACTTTTCTATTTTTGCTTTGCTAATACTTAATATCTTTTGGTGTTTAACTATTAGTAAATGCAACTTGATGCAGATGATAGAGAGAGAGAGAGCCATCAAGTTGTGTATCTTTACCGAGTAGGACAATACACATTCATTAATTGATTTTTAAGGCTTAGAATTAGTAGATTCTTTGATTGTATGGGCTGATACTATGATATTTCTTTTATGCGATAGTTTTAATTTATCTTTATTGTACCCAAAAAAAAACTCAGAGGCCAGCCACCTTAAGCTTAATCAAATTTTTGGTCGAGCTTAAGTAGTATGAAACTTAGGCCAGCTTTACCTATTGCCATTTTTATTAATAGCTTATCTTCTTACTAATACCGTAAAAAAAATAATTGGAAAGGTAAAAATTATTGAGATAATAGGTATGGTAGACTAAAAATATTGTTTAATGTTATTATTATAAGAAATATAATCATGATGACAAAGATTATTACAAGAAAAATGAAAATAAGATGTTTCCTATTATAATAGTTGGTTGAAATTGAGTGTTAATATATTTGGTGTTTCATCTCATGATTGTAAAGTTTGGCATAAGAAATTTGGTCAATTTTATTTTAGTGGCTTAGATTTATTGGATAAAAAGGGAGATAGTTTCTAGTTTCCATATTCTAAAAGGTGACAAGAGGCTATGTGAAGCATATGTTTAAGGAAAATAAAATCGACATAATTTTCCTATGAGCAAACCATAAAGGGCCATAAGATCCTAGATGTTAATTCATCCAAATGTTTGTGATCCTATGTAGACTTTTTTTTTAAATGGGAGTTAATAGTTTTTACTTTTTGTGGGTGACTTTTTAGAACGTCATATATTTATTTTTTAATAGGAATTTGAAGTTCATTTAGGTTTATTGCATTATTTTTTAGGAGTTGACGTTATGAAAGATATTCTCATAGGATTTTCATATCCTAAAATAATTATGTTAATGATTTATTAAAAAAAAAAGGTTGTACAACATATTATAAGCTTGTCAAGAAGTCAAAGATTGAAAATGAAAAATTTTTATTGAAATATAAGATTGGAAAAGTGAGAAGAAGTTCAAAAACGTTACGATAGGTCTTATGTATCTCACAAATATAATATATATACGAAAAACTTCTTTATATATATATATATATATATGAACAATTTCTTTAGGTTACTTTTATATCATCTGAGTGTTAGGTTAGAGAAGTTAATGTAAATAGTAAAACAGATAGGGAGTCAATGAATCATTTCTGAAATTAAATAATTGGGACAAGACAACAAAACAGTATGATTCATTGAACACAGAATGTTGGTTGAGGTGAGATGATCAAATCGTAGTCTTTAACAATCGTGTAAGTGGAATTTTCCCGAAAGGCTTATTCTTCAACCGATGCAACAATCTTACAGGTAGACATAGATAATTTTGATAGACAACAAATAATAATGAAAAGAAGAAAGTAAGACGGAAGCAAAACAAAGAAACAGACGGAAGAAGCAAAGTTAAAAATTAGACGGAAGAAAAAGTAGACGAAACGCGGAAACACAAAAAGTAGACGGTATATTGTTATATGATTATTAAATTAAAGTTTACGTAATTGTTCCTTATATTTCATTATATATATTTATATTGGACATTTATATATGATATATGACAAAAATAATGATCACGAAATAGTTTACACGTCTACTATTTACATATGTAGTATAAAGATGACTTAATCTATAAGCTTTTTAATTTGTCTCATAAAATTTTCTGGTTTGGATGGCTACTTGTTTGAGATCGTTCGTCATCTTTATCTGTCGACCAGTTTCAAACATCTCTATGTAGCGAAGAGCATGTGAACTATCATGTGCCTTTTTATACCGTGCATGGTATCATATAAGTAATTTATCTAGCTCATTTGGACGATCATATGCCTCCTTTATGGCATTTTTGAAATATCTCTTGCGCTCGAAATAGCTGGAATTTATATCTGCCATTAAAATAATGAAATTAGTCTACAAATGTGTAAGCAGAGGAAAAAGCAACGGAAAATTTGAAATTGTAAATAAAAAAATTGGGGAAAAAAGTAATGGGCAAAATAATTGCTTACTGATTTGAACGTTCTTTTTTGTTTGTTGAAATAGTAGACGTAACTTTGAATGTTTCGATCTTCCTGGAATGAAGGATGTGATGTATTTAGGTTAAAGAAAGATAAGGGTAAAAAAGAGGGTAGAAATTGTTTCATTGAAGTTAAAAGGAGAAACCGTGTAATACGGCAAAAATATAACTGTCTAATGAAAGACTTAACTTCAAGAGTTGTGCTGTATTAAATGAGAGGCAGCAATCGAGAATGATAAAGTGGAACAGGAATGATTTTCATACAGAAACGTGACACCTGATTGTTGTGTTTACAAGAATAAACTGTGTTGTATTAAATGATGACTGCAACATTAAATAAGTCAAAGGGAAGCGAATCTGTAAACTGTGTAATCGCGATGTGCGCATTAAACAATGAAAAGAGAAAAACGTCAAAGAAGTCAAATTTTCATAGACTAATTAGTAATATTAAATTTTATAAGTAAGTATAATTTTTTTTGAAACTAAATTTTTATAAGTATATATTTAGAGATTTTTTTTACTTAAATGTACCCTTATGTCATTATTAGTTAATTTATATTGCAAAAAACGGCTAACATTTTCATTGTAATAAATTTATTTATAATTGTGATGTTTGTTTAATAATAATAACTGTAATTAATAAATCGGAATAAAATAAAAAGCAATGATGAATTTAACAATAGTAGTTGCCTTTTAATTCAAAGTCACGATGGTCCCTTTAAGTGCGATAAATCTGGAGGAAAAAATTTTGACATAATGAAAAAATAAGTTGAATAATGATAATGATAATACTCTTAAGTCGAAATAACTCCACATCCAACAGTTTTGACGAAGACCAAATAATGAAAAGAAAAGTAAGACGGAAGTAGAAACCAAAAATGACACAGCTTTGTGTTATTTTGGTTTTGCAGGTTCGTCTTACTTTTGCCTTCGTGCAAATGGACAGGGGTGACTTCTTTATATAACGTTATTATATATTATAAAATAATCGTATCAAGATAGCTTTAGCGAGGAAAAAATATTTAATTTCTGTTTTATAAAATTTTCAAGTGTCAGTAATAATAATAATAATAAATGTTAGTATGAAGAAAAGTAAAACGAAGCAGCGATATGCAAGTGAGAGAATAAAAATATGAGACACAAGTAGAAATATAAATGAGACGCAAGTAGAAAGCAATTGTCAGATGATAAAAAGAGAGACGGAAGCACAGTAATGCCAGACAGAAACGCAAAAGGGAAACCCAACATAAGCGCAAAGACGAAAGGAGATGGAAGCCAAAAACGAAAGGAGACGGAAACGCAAAACCAAAAGCAGACGGAAGGCGTTTCCTGTAGGTTAAATGTTGATTCATATTTTAATGTAAACATTATAATTCTTATTACATATATGTATATAATATTTATATATAAATATAATATATACAGTAGTAAAAATAAATCACAATACCAATAAGTAAAAACATCGAAATAGAGATCTGTCTCTAAGAAGGAAACTGAGACAATAACAGTAAATTAAAATGGAAAATATAAAAATTTATCAAGTAAGATTAAAAGCTTTGAAATTAAATTATAAATATTTGACTAATGAAATTATCAGTAGGTATGTAAATTGTATAATAAGCAGGGGAAAAGCTATAAATAGAAAGTAAGACAGAGGAAAAGTAGACGGAAGTGCAAAACTAAAAAGCAGACGGAAGTGCAATCCTGGATTAGGATAAGCATTGTTCTGGTGATCGCGATTTGTACCATCATCAGCTGTATAAATCAGGGGCAGTAGTCGAGGATGATAAAGTGGCACAGAAATGATTTTCTTAGAGAAACTTCGGATCTGTAAACTATGCAATCTCGATCTGTGCATTAAACAATGAAAAGAGAAAAGTATAAAAGAAGTAAAAAAAACAGAGGCAGTAATTAAAATTGAAACGGGTAACAAAATTTTTTTAAAGCAGATCTATAAGCTTTTTAATTTGTCTCTGATACAATTTTCTCATTTGGATGGTTGCGTGTTTTTCGAACAGTGTTTCAAAGATGTCGATATAGTGCTTTCGTTTGGTTTTCTTCCGTCTTATTTTCTATTTGTGCCGTGCGTCTTACTTTGTGGTTCCAAATATCTTTTTTCATCTGACAATTGGTTTGTATTTCTATTTGACCTAGTGTATTTAATAAAAATTGGAACGGTTAATTGTAAAAATTGTAGTAATTAGGTAAATTTTTTTGTCATTTTGAATTACTCTTGATTTTGATATCATTAATTAATTTATTATATTATAATTAATAGAAAGTTATAGACAAAAGAAGCTTACATGCGTAGTTTAAAGATAGCTTAATTTATAAACCTTTCAATTTGTATTATATTATTATATAATTTCCATATATATACATTAAAATGGAAAATATATAAATATATAAAGCAGGATTAAAAAATTTGTCATTAAATTATAAAAATTTGACTTATGAAATTATCAATAAATATTCCAATTGATTAGCGGATTGGTGTCTTATGAGTTTGGAGCTCCCTTGATATGATTTTATAACTTTGCATCAATTAGTGCCCTTTTGGTTGAACTTTTGGAGGGTCTAAAAGTATTTTTTTCTACCACAAAAACTATTTAGTTTATATTTTTCACGAAGACCAAATAATGAAATCGCTGTGTGAACATTTCTCATATCTGAGCTCTTTCTTAAATTTCAATTTTCGATTTTACTGTTTACATAGGAAAATTTGGAAAATAGTTCATAACATTGATTTTCAGGAGTTTTGGAAAAAGAACTAATTTCTTTAACAAATTTGTTTACAAAGAGGATTACGGAAAAAAAGGGATATATTCACTTCAACAGGAAATGGAAAGACTAAGACGAGGTGGGTACTAAAACAAAGCGTTTGAATGGAGAATAGCGTTGTTTCTATTCAGATAATTATAATATCAACTAGGAATGCTAATAATATTAGGAAGTGATGAATCATTTTGGTACGGTTGAAGAAAGCAGGGAAAGTGAGACGGAAGCAGAAGTTAAGCAAGTCGAAATGACTTTACATTTTATATTTTTCACGAAGACCAAATAATGAAATCGCTGTGTGAACATTTCTCATATTTGAGCTCTCTCTTAAATTCCAATTTTTGATTTTACTGTTTACATAGGAAAATTTGGAAAATAGTTCATAACATTGATTTTCAGGAGTTTTGCAAAAAGAACTAATTTCTTTAACAAATTTGTTTACAAAGAGGATTACGGAAAAAAGGGATATATTCACTTTAACAGGAAATGGAAAGGCTAAGACAAAGTGGGTACTGAGACGAAGCGTTTGAATGGAGAATAGCGTTGTTTCTATTCAGATAATTATAATATCAACTAGGAATGATAATAATATTATGAAGTGATGACTCATTTTGGTACGGTTTAAGAAAGCAGCGAAAGTGAGACGAAAGTAAAAGTTAAGCGGAGACTAAGAGTCTTGAATGTAGAATAGCGTTCGAAGACAAAATAAGACGAAGCGAAACTAAGACGAAGTGGTTTAATTTACAAAAGTGTTTCGAAAACTTGGAGACAAAAGTAAGGATACTAAGACGACGTGGGAACTAAGATGAAACACTTGGATGCAGAATAACGTTAGACAAAGTAAGATGAAGGAAAAACTAAGACGAAGTGAACACTAAGACGAAGTGGGAACTAAGACGAAGCGTTTCAATGTAGATTAGTGTTGCCTCTCTTAAGATAATTATAATATCAATATAAACGATATCGACAAAAGTAAGACGCAGAGGAGGAGCAACAGTAAGATGAAACGGGAAGAGAAAAATCAGACGAAGTTGGGAGATAAAACTATCACGCTTAACTCGATTGTTAGCTGTAAGATTGTTGCATGGTATGATAGAGAAAGGCGCACATTGAGGTTATGGAATATAATAATAACTATTTTAAAATTGTTATTTTATGACATGAACATGAGAATAAGAGGTAAAGCTTAATCTATAAGCTTTTTAATTTGCCTCTCGTAAAATTTTCTGGTCTGGATGGCTACTTGTTTAAGATCGTTTGCCATTCTTATCTTTCGAGCAGTTTCAAACATCTCGGTGTAGTAAGAGCATGTAAACTATTTTGTGCCTTTCTATTCTTTGCATGGTATCGAATAAGTAATTCTTCTAGCTCATTTTGATGATCTTATGTCTCATTTATGCCATTTTTAAAATACCTATTGCGTTTGAAATAGCTGGAATTCATATCTGTCATTAAAATAACTAAATCAATCTATAAATGTGTAAATTATTTGATAAGTAAAATTTGAAAAAATGTAATAAGCAGGAAAAAACAGAAATGCAAATATTGGAATTATAAATATAAAAAATTGGGGGAAAAAAGTAACGGGCAAAAGAATTGCTTACTAATTTGAACGGTTTTTTTTTGTTGAAATAGCATATCTAACTTTGAATGTTTCGATCTTCTTAGAATGAAGGATGTGATGTATTTAGGTTAAAGAAGGATAAGGGAGAAGAAGAGGGTAGAAATTGCTTGATTGAAATTGAGAGGAGAAATCGTGTGGTAGGGAAGAAATATAGTTGTCTAATGAAAGACTTCAGTTGAACCGTTGCGTTGTATTAAATGAGGTGCAGTAGTCGAGGATGATAAAGCGGAACAGAAATGATTTTCCTGGAGGAACGTAACAGCTTAATGTTGGGTTTTCAAAAATAAACTGTGTCGCATTAAATGATGAAAACTCTGCACAGTCGAATAGAAAAGTCGGCCAAATAAATGATTCCATATTTAAGGCAGCACGATTTAGTCGTTAACTTCAAGAAGGATTATTCGATTATAAGCAATTACCAAAAAAAGCATATAATTTTTTCTTACTCTTATCAAGAACAAAATTAATTATAATGAGGAATTTAATCATATTATTTAATATAATCAATAACTAAATAATTAAATAATAATAAGAATAATAGTAAGTAGAAAATTGATTATTATTAAAATTTTAAACAATATTAAATGTATTTATTTTCATTATTATGATTATATTCCTTATCATAATTTAAGTTTGTTTGCTTTAATTTATTTATATTAATAATATAAAATTCCTTTTTATGATTAATTTCCTTCTTATTATTTTAAAATTTATCAATCTTAATTATTTTATTAATGTGATTATTATGATTAGTTTTCTACTTCAGTATATTAGTCATTATTTATAAATGATAGTAAGTAGAAAATTAATAATTATCAAAAATTGAAATAATGAAATTAAGAAGAATAATTAAAGAACTATAATAATTATTAATAATAATATAATGGTGAATAATAATAAGGAATATAAAATTAGCACAATTTATAATAATTCCTGAAATAATTTATAAAATAACAAATTTTAAAGAAATGATAATTATCATAATTGTAAACAATCAAAATAATAAGAATAATTAAAGAAACATAACATTATTATTATTTATTATAATTTATGTTATAATAATTGTAAACCGATGTCTGGTTCATAAATTTTGGGGATTCCCGTGTCTTTCTTACGAAGTAAAAAAATAGATATCATTGTTTGAGTTCATTAAATATGACGTGACAAGTAAAAAATTTTGGTGGTCTTTAGAAATCTATCACCAATGAATAGATGTAGATGGAACATACAAGAAATATCTATAACAGTACCAACATTAATTCGAAATTATAAAACATCAGAATAATTTAATATTAGAATAATAAGTACATCTAATCATGCAGAACATTATTTTGGTAAGGTTAAAGATAATAATAATAAGAAAATGTTAACTGTTAAATTTTGATTATGAATATATAAATATTACTGATTTGTACTAATTAATGTTAAGTCAAAACGAGAGTAAGACGAAGTGCAAACACAAAAACATAAATGGATAGCTTAGATCAAAAGGGGACAGGGTAGGGCCAGAAGAAGGGGGCCAGAGGATTTCAGCTGAAAAATAAGACGAAGCGGACAAGGAAAAATAAGACCAAGGCTCGTAACACTCAATGGTAACAGTAACGATAGTCACAACTGGTAATTTCTGTCATAAGAAAGTTTTGGAGGGAAAGTCTCTCAAAGCCTTGAGAATACGACCTATTCTAGAATTTTCTTCGCATTCCCTGACATCCACTTTTGAAGAAGTCTCAACAAAAACTTTTCATTACTTTGTTTGGATACCAAAACCTTTCCTTGCTCTCACTCTCAACTTTAGAAATTAACTTCACGTCTTTCATAAAAATGTTTCCGCACTCAGTTATTTGTTAACCACAGAAAGAAATGCAAGAATCGATGACTAGTGGAAGACTGGTTGATTTGGAGTCGTTGAAGAAGAACCAGTTCGATATAAAACCGGAAATTGTAGCAGCTGGATGGAAGAAATTCTTTGAGATAAATGAGGCAGTCTACACGAATGAGGTATACGATTTCTGGAAGAACGTTGAGACAATTTGAAAATATTTTAGTGTCATTTGTGGATAGATTTTTGATCATTGTGACAGTCGACACAATCGAGAAGGCTACTGAATGTGCTTGTGCTGGAGTAAAGGTTGCTCACAAGGCTAAATGGATGACTCAAGTTAAGGTGGATAAGATTCAGATTAACCGGCAACTATATGGAAGTAATAACCCAAAGGAGAAGAAGGTATCAAATCTTGTGCCGAAGGGTAGGGTTTTACATTTACTTCTTTGTCATTGTGTTCTGCAAAGAACAGGATCCAGAAATTTGGTGACGACGTTAGATGAGCAATGTTTATATCATCTACTCAATCGCCAGTCCATAGATCTCCCGTATCTTATCTTTCATTATATAACAAAGTCGAAAAAAGACTAGACTGGCTTAGCATATGGGATGATGCTGACAAGAATCTTCAAAGATTCTGGAGTTCGCCTAGAGATAGGGAACAGGATGAAGATAACTATTGAAAGTAGCATCAATGCTACAACTATAAACAGAATGTGCTTGAAGAATCTGGAAATAGAAGAAACAGATTCTACCGAGATATAAGAGAAGGAGACCCAAACGACGTTGAAGAGAAAGGGGGAAGCACTGGTTTGGGAGAAATCAAAGCAGACAGAAAGGTCGCCTAAAGCACGATCGGTGCATCAACAAGGGGAAAAGAAAAGAAAAGATTTCGGTGAGGGTGGAGACTATGCGATGGAAGCAGCGCAGGCTGAAATCTCAGAAAGCGAGAGTGAAACGAGGTTGGAAATTTAGAAGAAGAAAATTGAAGCTCAAGAACAGACTCCTGGAATGATTGGAAAGAAAAATAAGAAGAAAAAACTAGGAAGAAGAGCACTCCTTCTGTTGTTCGAAAGAAGAAAAGTGCAGTTGAACAAAGTGGAGCAGAGATAAATGTTTCTTAACCATTGAGAAAAGACGATTTGAAAATTAGAATTATTGAGGAAGTTGAACCTTTGAGGAGGAGCAGCTCTCTAATGATTAGAGAAATCCCAAAAAGGCGAGTCAAGGTACAATTTGAACCAATCTTGGCAAATAGTAGTGCAATGCATCTGTTGAATGAAGAAGAGAAGAACTTCTACGGGTTTTTGAAACATGAAGGGACAAAAACATATTCTACACAATTGACAAAGCAACCGCACACTATTTTACCAATCACGGAGAGAACTGTGATAAAGGTTGTGCCTGACTTTCAACCGAGGTTTTCGATTTTACGCAATGTTGATAAGGGGAAAATGAAACTATACCCAGAAGGGGTAATAGATGATCTTTCAGCAGAAGAAATTGGGGATGAAGTGCGACGCGTAGATGAAGCATGCTATGTAGCAAAGAAGATGACGGGAACTTTCATTTCTCATCACATTTCACAAGAACCAGGAAGTAGTGACAGTTGTTCTATGATCAACAAACGTTGTCCAGTGGGGGGATAACTTATCAAAGGGAAGCACAGAACTGTACAGATTGGAGATATTACTTGTATAATTGAGTCCCTTGTGAATGTGATTATGCGCATTAGGCCATTGTCTAATATATCTTCAATTGTAGACGTTATACCCTTGCTTAGTAGACGAGTTCCACAACTATCAGCCCCTAATGATCTTAATATTCCAGACCCAAATCTATTTGTACAACCTCCTGTCCTTGAGATCATTGAAGCATATGTTCCATCTTCAGACGCATATAACACCACAATTGGTTTAGAAGAAGAAGAAGAGAGGGAAGGTGATGGACCGACTTCATCAAGTGACCTACAGAAGGAAATTGTTCAACTATGAGATGATATGAAGTCACTCAGAAAGGAAGTTAAGGAACTGAAGGATGTATTGATAGAATTTTTGAAGCATCCTCAGTGTGGTAATCAATTTATTTTTTATTAATAGCAAATAGGGGGAGAAAGGAGATAGAAGAAGAAAATAAAAGAATAGAGATAGGGGAGGAAGAAGGAGAAGTTATTAAGTTCTATTTTGTCATCTGTACATATTTTTGTCTATCTTACTAATATGATTATTTGTTATCGTTAGAAAGGGGGAGATTGTTAAGTCAAAATGACTTTATATAAAGGATTCTGATGAAGAACAAATAATAATAATGAAGCAAGATATGAAAAGCAGACGGAAGCAAAATAGAAAAGTAGATGGAAGCAAGATACAAAAGAATCTGAATTTTTTTTTACTAATTTGATCATTTGTTATGATCAAAAAGGGGGAGATTGCTAAGCGGAAGGAGCAAAGCTATAAAATCCAATGGAACAAAAAGCAGACGAAGCGTGGGAACATAAAAAGTAGATGGATGTGCGGAAACAAAAAAAAAGGAAACAAAAAGGAGATGGAAGCAAATGGAGCAAAAAGCAGACGAAGCGCAAAAATGCAAAAACCAGACGAAAGTGCCGAAACCAAAAAAAAAAGAAACAGAAAGGAGAGGGAAGCAGATTCTTTTCTATTTTGCGTCCTTGAAATCAGGAGGTTGCTTAACATAAACTTTTTCATCTTTAAAATCATTCAGAAATGCGCTTTTCATATGCATTTCAAAAAGCTTTCTATTATGATTTATGAAGGAACGCATATGCAAGCAGTATCCTAATAACATCAAGTCTTGCTACCGGAGCATACGTCTGGTTATAGTCTATTCCTTCTTGTTGATTATAGCCTGGTGCTACTAATCTTGCTTTGTTCCTCCTTACTCTTCTTGATTTTGTGAAGCAGCTAATGAAAAATGATTTATTTTTTTGTAGATTCTTTATATTTTCATCTATATAATTATTACTTTACACGAAATAGTAGTGAAATTAAAAGCTTCCTGTACTTTTGTTGAAACCACACGGAACCTCAATATGGTCATGTCATGTGATCGACCGTCTGACACGTCTCAGGAAAGTTAAAAGGTTGTGAGAGTTAACGTCGTTAATGACAGTGAGTTATAGCTGGTAACATCCCTCACAAGGAAGTTTTGGAGGGAAAAATCTCATAGTCTTGACAATTTCACCTATTCTAGAACACTTGTGATAAGCTCTAACATCGACCTTTGAAGTATTCTTTAGTGAAAGCTCTTCATTTCTAAGCCCTTTCAAATCTCTGTAACCGACCTTACCTTTTCAGAAGAACAAATTTGTGCATTCAGTTTCTTACCTACCGGAGAAACAAAAGGAGCAAGCGATGGTTTTTGGAAGACATGTTGATTTTGAGTCCCTGAAGAGAGATGAGTTGGACATTGAGTCAGAGAAAATTGCGGCAGAGTGGAGGAAGTTCATTGAAATTTAGGAATGTGTATATCCGAATGAAGTGTATAATTTCTGGAAGAACGTGAAGCTGGTAGACAATACTATTGTTTCTACAGTAGATAGATTGTTTATTATTGTGACGAAGGAATCAATTTAGAAGGTTACTGAATGTCCATCGGTTGGAGAAAAGCTTACAAGCAAGGCGATATGGACGACAAAGTTCAATGTAAAGGAAGACGAAGTCATTCAACAGTTGTATGGATACAACGACCCAAGGGAGAGAAAGACCTCAAGTCTGGTGTTGAAGGCTAGGGTCTTACATGCAATTTTGTTTAATTGTATTCTACCTAGAACAGGATCTAGGCACTTGGTGACGACGTTGGACGAACAGTGTCTGTTCTATCTATTCCAACCTGTCGATCTACCATTTCTGATTTTTCAGTACATGATTAAGGCAATGAAAGATTCAAACAGTTACCCTTTTGGAATGTTGCTGACAAGGATATTCAAAGAATCTGGAGTCCTTTTGGACAGAGGAAACAGACTAATAAAGCCTGTCAAAAGCGCTATCAACTCTGCAACAGTTGGAAAAATGGGTTTAAAGAATTTGGAAAGAGAAGAACCAGATTCTCAGATTAAAGCAAGAACTAAGGGGGAGCATACGAAAAATAAGTCTCCTATAAAAAGTTCTAAATCTCAACGTAGTAAGAAAATACCCATAATTGAAGCAAAGAAATCATCAGATGAATCCGAGAAATATATGATGATTTTGCAAAGAGAAAGTAGCCAGGTACGGACTATAGAAGAAGGTGCATTGAAGCGAAAAGGGGAGACACTTCTGAGTGAAATTCCGAAGCAAGCGAGGAGATCATGTAGAGTTGGAACCCTTCCATGACAAGAGCAGAGCAAATTCAGAGAGGTAAGTCAGGTAGAAGACGCAGAGTTAAGAGCACCTGAGGCTACAAGATCGCTGGTGTCAATTTTAAGGGAAGATACAATGAAACAGGCTATGGAGTTTGAGAAGCAGAAATCGCAACCTCAAAAGACTCCAAGAGTGATTGAACCAGAGAAAAAGGAGAAAAT
>JANZLX010000004.1:14330556-14343112 GCA_025531955.1 Erythroxylum orinocense | reverse complement strand
CACCCGAAAATTGATAACGGAGTTTGGCCAATTTTGCCTACTTCTCCGAGCACCACTTAAGGCAGCCTGCTCTTATTAAGAAGAGAATACTACATTTAATATGTATACAACTTTTGAGTATTTATCAATTTTTTTGAGATGGTTTTGATTAGGAGGGGGAGGAGTTATTTTATAACTTCAAAAACTCCTTCCATCTTGATCTCCTCCCAATATGGGAGAGATATTGTGCCAAGATAGTCAAAAAAAAATTAAAAGCCTTCAAAAGTCAAAATAATACAACAGAAAGAGCAAGAAGTTTTCAACCACAAGTACCAAATGAAGCACAGGCTTATTAGCCTTAAAATTTAGATAATGTTCCTACAACATAGCTTAGGTAATTCGTTTTAAGTGGCCTAAATTAAGTTTAGGCAACTATAAATAACCATAAGTTGTACAAAAGTAATGTTTCAGCTATAGGATAGTCTACAGGAGGGTAAATCATTATTATGGCTGAATGTGGGGCCTAAGTGCACATTTGGGCGAGGTCTACATGTTGGTACCTCCGTGTGACAATAGAGAGTGATTAATCATTATATATGAGATTAGATAATCATAATAATACAGTATTGCTCGACAAGCTGTTAGCTGTTAGGTTTAAACAAATCTTAGACAGGAAAAGGAGAAGCCATCCTCCTTTTTCTCTCTTTCTGCTATTTGTGCTTCCCTTCTATTCCAGTGTCATTATCTTTTGTTTCATTCGTTTTTGGAATATGCCCCTTTATGCATCCTTTTCTCTATCTTTACAGTCCGATTATCTGTACTTAAATTGGTATTCAGAGTCCCTTAATCACGATCCACCATCAATTGTTGTCAACAACTAACTATATATTAGCAGTTTCGTCTCTTGAAACTATCAATTACTTATTCAAATCTTTATGTTCCCTTGTTCTATAGGATCTTTGCTCGGGACCATAAGCTTGTCATGTTTTTAGCAGTGTTTAGTCAGCATTCCAACATGAATCAATAATTTGAGGAGCGTGCGGTTAAAATTCGTGTGCACTCCTGAGATAGTATTCGATACCTACAAAATGTGATTAACATCTTAATGAACCATACAAGCTGAAGCGGCTAATGTAAGAAGAAAGCTTCTGACAACGAAATCAACTCCTGACATTTTAGAAACTTTGCAACGTACTGACAGATTAGCAATAAAGACTAAAACTTTAATAGCAGTCTGAGGCAGGCTCAACAAATTAATCAAAGGTCTATATCAGTTTACCAAGAACTAGGGAATATATTGAGAAGAGCATGCTATTTGATATTGGTTCCTGTATTTATCCCAGCTTCCTTAACCAACACAATATCAATTTGTCTTTACTAACACGTTTATCTAAATAGAGTACCGTGACCATTGTAGTTTTTTCTTTACCTGAACACGCATTAAGAGCTGATGTTCTAGGCGGGTAGGTTCAGCTAGGGCGCCATTACGGGTGCTCTGTTCCAATTTCCTGTCTTGAGTGTGCTCTCCAGTCCCTTGCCAATTTTGTCTGAAATTCCTATATTACAAATTTAAATTCTGGAAGGAACAATTAGATAGAAAATAAAGCACTCTCGTGAACCAATAAATAACATAATAGTATAAAGATAGAGAGATAAAATGAGAGAAACATACTCCATGTAATGTTGGATTTAATTTATTAGTTAACCTCATATAACAAATTTAGATTCATATCATTATAGTTAAGAGACATGAATGTGGTTGTAAGTTTCTTCAAAAGATGATTTTGTTTTTTGGTCACATCGAAAAATTAAAAGCGATGATATAGCCTCTGTCACTGGGGATATCTGTTGATATATACTTGAACAAAATTTTAGTAAACAAGAAGGAGATACACTTATGTACCTCTCTATCACTGCTAAATTCATGACTGTTATTTGTTAGAGATAAGTTACCTGTAAGAGAAAATTATCCCAAATGTAAAATTGAATCGGAACTGAGTCACGTTTCCCACCAAGAAACCGGATAGGCATGATTATCCGGTGAAACATTGGACGTTTATGCTTGTACGAAGCGTCTAAACAAGATGATTCTTGTCAATGCTATATTGCATTTGATACACAGCAATACCCTTTCCCCCGACACGAGCAAATGTTTAGGTGTAGCGAAGATTTGACATATTAATTATCTCGTGGTCAGTAAGAACTACATCATATATAAAAGGAAAAAAGGAAGGGGAAAAAAAGAAGAAGAGCGGTTCACACGTTCTAGTGATTTTATTTATTTTTTATCACAATAAGTCTTACAGTTTGATGATTAGCTCCGACAAAGTAGAAAATGGCATTAATGTTAAACTTGTAATTGGGTCATTTGAACACTTTCTGAATTCCCCTGTGTAGATATCATAGTATATATACTTGGGAAATGTTACCGCAGTTATCAGATTTTAGGATCTACAAGATCAAATATTCAGGAGGTATAAGTATAATAGATCCAACCATCAAGTAAAGAGAATTGGGTTTGGTCTACGGCAGTACTTTTGTCGTATCAGGATGCTAAAAGGAATCTAATTTGAGGGTTTTTGGTGGAAGGATGGAAAATGGTTTTTTTTTTTAAGGAGAAAAAAAAATCGAATATGTAGCCCATTTAGGGAACCAATTGCAATTAAGTATTGATTATTTTATGATCCACCTCCCTCATCAAGTGTTTATAAGCATGGTGATAATGCTTGCACAAAGCTGAGACCTAAAAGAACACAAAATTAGAGCACTACCCAAAACCCCAGAAGAAGATCGTCAAGATGACAGGTACTGGTGCTCCTTGTGGAGCCTGCAAGTTCTTAAGAAGAAAATGTGTTAAAGGCTGTGTATTTGCGCCTTATTTCTGCCATGAGCAAGGTGCTACTCACTTTGCAGCTATTCACAAAGTCTTTGGTGCAAGTAATGTTTCCAAATTGCTTGCTCACCTACCTGTGAGTGATCGTTGTGAAGCTGCTGTTACAATCTCATATGAAGCTCAAGCCAGGCTTCAGGATCCCATTTATGGCTGTGTGTCTCATATATTTGCCCTTCAGCAGCAGGTTTGGTACACTTTGACCTTTCAATTCCAGCTGATGAAGTTGTTGAAACCCTAAGTCTTTACTGTAGCAAAGCGCATATAGTGACTAATTAAATGCCTCTGGCAGGTGGTGAACCTACAAGCACAACTGGCTTCTCTCAGGGAACAAGCAGCCCAAAACTTTATCAGTTCATCTGCTACAGTGAATTCTAGTGATAATTACCATGGTAAAAACCCTTCTTTTCCACAAGATCTCCATAGCTGGTTTCAGTCAGAGAATCGAAACATGGTTCCACAATCTCAATTCTATTCAAACCCTAACAGTAACGTGTCTTATTTCGGAAACGAGTTCATAGACCCAAACTCCGTTGGAAACTACGGAAATTCAACAACTTCGTTCAATAGCTTTGATGAAGCTTCTCAATCCATGTCATCTTTTGACATGCAATCAGATAACACTTATCAAGAAGCTGAAGATCTCCGTTCAGTGGCCTTCGGCTATGCCCAACTTTCATGACGGTGCTGTAGAATTATATAAACGGTGAAGACCGACTCCTATCAATTTTGAATTGCTGCTGCGTATCATGGAATATGCACGTCTGTTGACATAAATAAAAGATAGGAACCCTACCTATGGTCAGACAATCCAAATCCCTTTAATACCCCCAATTCCCCCTTTTCATTTCTCTAGTGTAAGTTCTGATGTTAGAAATTCTATTATAAGAATTACACTCTCATCTCATTTTAAGTTTGATTAATAACCTAGTAAGTACCTTGACTATGAATCACAATTCCCTACAACCTTTTCAATATATATATACTCAATAAGCTTAGGTCTCAGATGGTCTAAAGTAGATACTTTACTTGAAAGATATGCTACTCTTCGGATTTCTCACCGAGTATGCATGCTATATTTAGCAATGTAAAGACTATAAGTGCTTCGAAGGTGCAAACTTGGACGACAATCAGATGGAAGTAGACTATGTCTTCAATTTCCTGATGAAACATATGATTATTTCAGCAGACTTTGTTCACGATCTTGCTGTTTCCCTAATTGGAGAAAAGCATGATCTTCGTGGATGAGTATGCTTGGGGTCTAAGGATCATTGATTCATTCAGTTTGCTCTTCAGCAAATTATGAGAAATAGATGCTTGATTGGCTAATTGTTTAAGAACATTATGTCTATGCTTACATCGGAATTTGGGGTTCTTCATTTACAAAATTATAAGCAATCCCGAGAAAATATTCCTTTTCCATTTCTTATTCTTCCCCTGGATGCATGCAACTGCAAGCCTAATATTTTAGCCTTCCTCTCCACTTCAAGTTTCTTTATTCTGCTTCCCAATGTTTGTTAATTGTTTTAACAAGTACAGGACTGTACAAAATGGTTATAAGAAGGATAAGAATATGATACTGATTTATATTGGTAAATGTCATGTTTGATATCATCTTAATCTCTGCAACATATACAAAGAACGTTTGAGCTCAATCTCGGCAACTGAACCGATGATATTAGCTTTGTTGAATGAGAAAAAAACTCTGCCAAAATGCTTCATTTAAATACTTGGATATATGCTTCTTTATGGAAACTTGGACCATACTGTGGAAAATATTAAACGATTTGAGCATCATCACTTGCTATAGTTAGTGTTTTTGCACTGACTTGATTCTGTGTAAAAAAGCTAGCACTCGAACTTAGGTGTTTGCTTAACGAAACTTGTTTTCAGTTAACTAACAGCACTAACAATGTCAACAACAAATTCAAGATTAATTATGGCTATACATACTTACATATATACACATAAACGTTATATATATATATATATATTTTGAGTTTGAGAACGTTTCTTCTATGGATGATTACAAGTTCTTAAAGTTGATTGATGTTTCTTCTGAGCATAAGGCCTGCTGTAGAGTCCGAATGCTTATGAACACAATTTCCCTAATGATCCGAATTAGCATTTGGAAGTCTTGAAAGAGAAACCCTCTTTGATTGCATCATTTGCATACTGAAGCATAGACACACGTCTGTTTTGATTAATATTAAGTAAAATTCATGATTGTATTGTTCGTAGTCTTCAAAAAGGAATATTCTTTTCTCAGTCAATCGCTAAGACTATCAAAGAGGTAGTAGTAGGATTACATGATGCATTCTTAGCTTGATTATTACCATTGCCATGCGAGCAGATTGTGGCTTGAGACTAGTCGCAGGAACCTGGCGTCGTTAAACTGCCATTCAAGATGGTGTGATTCCTTTTCGTTTTAATTTCTTTCAAAATTATTGCAATTTATTATTTACTTGGTTCATACGGAATTCTTCTTCTTCTTCTTCTTCTTCTTCTTCTTCTTCTTCTTCTTCTTCTTCTTCTTCTTCTTCTTCTGGCATTTCTCTTTCACTATTTTGCAATAAATGACATGTATTGAAGTTTGAGTAGCCGCTTAGTTTGACTGACAACATAATTGTTCAAAGGTAAAACGTAATTGCCCCAGAGCGGCACGAAACTCCATCTCTTCTATAATTAAAACGAGTAAATCAAAGTAATCTCTCGATCGGTCCTTTGTTTTCCTTTTGTCAGCCCTAACCCTGGTTTTTGTTCTTGTTTCTCTCAAACTGTACCACGTTCAATCTTTCTACTCTTTTCTTTCTCTTCTAATTCCTTTCCTTTCACTTAATTATTAAAGTAATGTAGTATTGAAATGCTCGACTTCTAATGCAGTAATACTTCTCTCAAGTCTTAACTTCGGCGATTTTGCCTTCCAAACCGCAATTCGTAGAACGCGGTCAGGAGACAACACGTTTAAGTGTTGTGTACAAGCTCAAGTTCTTTGCTTTTAAAATTTTGCCGTTTTCGCTTCTTAAAATTGAAGTTGTTATGAAATTTGTGCAATCGTACAAACTTAAGCAAATTTGGGATAGTTCAAAACTTAATGAAGTGTCAGATTTTGAGTTAGTCTCAAGCTATTTGCAAGAGATTCTAAGTAGCAAATGCGACTTGATATGATTAAAAAATATAAGAAAAAAATAGAAACAATGTAAATATAATTTCGTTGTTTATATACATATAGACACAACATATTTAACAATCTTAATTTGAACCAAATTTAATAATAATATTAAAATTTCTTATTTAATAAATATGAACACAATAACATATTTTTGGCTCTCGATATGTTATTGAATGGTCATCTTCAAAAAAAAATGACATTTATATAGAAAAGAAAATACTTCATTTGAAAGTGTCCTACTTGTATAATATGTTGCTCATAGGAATAGCTTGGAGCCCGGTGGTCATGGGATTTATGGGTCGTGGTCTTGAGTTGGACTTTGAGTCTTTGACTCGGACTTTAGCCCTATAACCCTCCACAACTTGCTTTCTTCCCAATTGCCTTCTCTTTTGCAAATTAACTTGTGTTTCCCAGAAGGCCCATTTGTGCACGTTAGAATGGCAATTATTTATAAAACATGAAAGAGCTGCAGGATACTTGGCGTACACAATGAACGACCGGACTCGCTCTTCCGGGTTTAATCAGCCAATCGTACAAATATAATATTTATAATGAAGTTAGGGGTCTCTTGAATTTTAGTTCTATTTTTTTTGCTGTAATTTTATTTTTATTTCTTTAATTTTGGTTGTTAGTGAAAAAAACAAAAAAATTAAATTGGAACAGTTTATCTAAACGCAAGGCATCGTGAGAATTACTGTCTTAAGTCGGAAATTCTCTTCTATGGTGCAGCAGGACAACAAAATTTGACCTCAAGGTTAACGCCTTCTCTACCAGCTTTGATGCACTCTAAAAGTAAAGACTTGTACTGCACAAAAAGTAAAGACTTGTTTGATGAAGCTTAAAAAGAACAAAAATGAACAATGATTGATAAAATTTTGTACTGCAGACGTGAATGAGTGTGTAAAGAGATCTTGAGCATTGTATGGAGAAAAATGAAAGAAAGTACGACAGATTGAGAAGCATAAGTGGGTGTAAAGTAATGCATGGGTCGTATATATATACTAAAAATAAGAACGTTGGGGGTGCAATAACAACGACAATTAAACCACATGAATGTAAGGCGTTATGGTAATAAGCTAGGATGTTTTGGACGTTTGTGTAATAAAGATGTAAGGCATTATGGTATAATAAAGTGGGACGTTTACCACATGAATGTAAGGCGTTATGGTAATAAGCTGGGACGTTTTGGACGTTTGTGTAATAAAAATGTAAGGCATTATGGTGTAATAAAGTTGGCAAATCACATAAAACAGCCCCTGTGATATACTTGATTATTCATCTTAGTCCCTGTGTTTTTAATTCGGTCACCTTAGTTCCTGTATTTTTTATTCTCATTCAAGATATCCCAATTGGGTATTTTCGGACAAATTTGCCCTTAGATTATTGAAATAAATTTTTTTAATCTCTTGATTCCAAGGGCAAATTTGTCCAAAAATACCCAATTGGAGTATCTTGAATGAGAATAAAAAACACAGGGGTTAAGGTGAACGAATTGAAAACACAAGGGCTAAGATAAATAATCAAGTATATCACAGAGACTCTTTTATAGGATTTGCCAATAAAGTGGGATGTTTTAGAACAATCAATACCAACATTCCCCCACTTGGTCCAAAAAGTAAGAAACAAACTGTCACAGTTTAAGAGAAAGATTAATTAACAACCAAGTGAACTACGTCTTGAACCTGGTGTCCAAGAAAATCAAAGACAGAACCTGCTAGAGAAATAAACAGCCTTAACATGGCCTGGTCTCATGATCGCCCTAGAGAGATAGACCAAATACTCTCATAGGACGGTGGCTAGCCCCCACAATCATATAAGTGAGTCCTTCAAGTGTGTACTGTTCACACCACCCAATCTTAGGCTAGGGAACTCATTAAAGATTAAACAATCCAACCTCATCAAACGCAGTAAAATTATGCTAATGGATGCAATGCAATAACTGAATGTATATAAGTATTATTCCACAAATAATGTACAAGTAAATAGTCACCGTATAACTTCGTTTGATCCATTGAACTTGGTTTTCCAAGATGGGTGTCCATCACAAGGTTATTACACAATTGGGCTCAACCTCATCCCTTTAGCATGCTTTGAAACTAGTTTCTTATACAAAGCTTTTGTAAACAAATTCACTAAGTTTCTCTCTGATTTGACATAGTCTAGAGAAATTGAACCATGTATAATTAAAGTACAGACAATTTTATGTCTCAATTTGATATATCTACTTTTTCCATTATATGCCTTGTTCTTGGCAACATAAATGACAGCCTGCGAATCACAATGAAGGAATACAGAAGGAATTGGTTTTTCCCAAAGTGGGATATCTACTAAGAGATTCCTTAGCCACTCAGTTTCCCGTCCTGCCAACTCCAAAGCCATAAACTCAGTCTCCATTGTTAATCTTGCAATACATATTTGCTTGGATGATTTTCAAGACACTATAGCTCCTTCCAAGGTAAAATCATAACCAAAAGATAATCCATAATGCATAGTACCTTTAAAATACCTCAATAAATGAATCAATGCATTTCAATGCTCTCGACTAAGATTATGAGTATACCTACTAAGTCTACTCACGCAGTATGCAATATCAGGACGAGAATAGCTCATCAAGAACATTACAATACCAAGAATTTTAGCATACTCAGTTAGGTTTACATTGTCACCAAGATTTTTCTTTAAAGCAACACTAGCATCATAGGGAGTCTTGACTGGATCAACATTATAGTAACCAAACTTCTTCAAAAAAAAAATAACATAATGAGTTTGATTCAACCTAAAACCAGAGTCATTCCTATCAACTTTAATTCCCAAAATAAAGTTTACGGGTCCAAGATCTTTCATATCAAAAGAAGACTTTAGCAAACTCTTAGTAGTATCAATGACAAATAAGCTAGTACCAAAAATAAGCATATCATCTTCTACCTAAAGATTTATGATCACATAACCGTTGGCATCTGATTTCGCATAAATTCAAGAATCAGCATCACAAGAGGTGAAACTATGTTTAAAAATCTATTTTTCAAAATTCTCACGCCACTGTTTGGGAGCTTGTTTAAGTCCATACAAAGACTTAACTAACTTACACACCTTTTGCTCTTGACCAGGCACTCTGGACCCCTCGGGTTGGACCATATAAATTTCTTTATCTAGATCACCATTCAAGAAAGTTGTTTTAATATCCATTTGGATGAAGTTTAAATACTGAGGTATTAGCAAACAACATCCTTATAGATGCAATTTAGTAACAGGAGAGTAAGTGTAAAAAAAATTCCAATTCTTCTTTTTGTTTAAAGCCTTTAATCACAAATCTTGCCTTGAACCTCTCAATTGTTCCTTCAAGTCTCCATTTCTTTTTGAAAATCCACTTACACTCCAAAGGCTTACACCCTAGAGGTAGATCAACTAAAACCTAAGATTTATTAGACATGATTGACTCTAACTCACTATCAATGACTTCCTTCCAAAATGTAGCATCCACAGATCTCATTGCTTCCTCATAAGTTTTAGGATCTTCCTTAATAATATAAGTCACCACAAAAACATCATCTATCTCCTCAAGTCTTGTCACCACTAAGGAAGTAATAAATTCATAACCAAAACTAGTGGGTACTCTAGCTCTTTTGCTCCTCCTTATTTCAACAATTTACTCTTCCTCTATGTCATCATTGGTAGAAGAACTCAGGACAAATTCTCTAGGAACTTGCACATTCACTTTCATAGGAAATATATCCTTAAAGAACTTTGCATCTCTTGACTCTATAATTAATCCATAAGTGTTAGATCCCTCTTCTTTAACCATATATCTATAGGCAGCACTATTAGAGGCATATCCCATAAAAATTAAATCAATAGTCTTAGGCCCAATTTTCTTCCTTTTATGTTCAGGTAGAGCAACCTTAACAAAGACACCCCTACACTTTCAAAAAATGCAAGTTAGGTGGATTATCTTTCCAAATTTCATAAGGGGTTTGATCTAGTTTCTTATGAGGGACTCTATTTAGAATATAACAAGTAAAAAGAATAACTTCCCCCCACATAAAATTAAGTAAACTGGAGGAAATCAACATTGCATTCATCATATCCTTAAGTGTTCAGTTTTTCCTCTCGGCTATTCCATTTTTTTAGGTGTATAAAGGGCTAAAAGCTTATGAATAATCCCAAATTTTGCACAATAATCAGCAAGGAAATGAGTACTATACTCGCCACCTCGATCAAACCTTAATCTCTTAATTCTCCTTTTTAATTGGATTTTAACCTCAGCTTTGTATTTCATAAACATATCCTCTACATCACTTTTATTTTTCAATAAGTAAATCTTAGTAAATCAAGAATAATCATCCACAAAGGTAATATAATATATCATGTCTCCTTTACTTATGCAATTCTTAAAATCACCCAAGTCTGTGTGCACCAAGTCCAACAATTGTGAGTCTCTGTCAGTCACTGACCTAAAAGGTTTTTAGAGTGTTTAGCCTCAACACAAATTTGACATTTTTCCATTTGATAAGTAATCTGGTTAGGTAACAAGTTTAAGCTTTGCATCCTCGTAATTGACCTCACATTCATATGCCTAAGTCTAGAGTGTCATAAGTCTAAAGACTCAACAATATAAGCAAAAGAAGTAGATGCATTCATTTCAATGTCAAGTACAAATAAGCCACCACTGCAAAACCCTTTTCCAACAAAGTTCCCAATCTTAGTCAGAACTAGCTTATTAAAATCAAAGGTCAGTTTAACACTAGCTTTGTTAAGCAATGCACTAGAAATCAAGTTTCTACATGCATCAAGAACAAATAAAACATTTTCTATTGCCAACACTTTCCAGAAGTGAGTTTGAGTTGCCAACTCCTTGTATAGGAACTTTGCTGGAGTTGCCCATGTATACAAATTCACCGTTAGTAGCATCATTTAACTCCTTGAATAGGTCCTTATTGGTGCAGATGTGGCGTGTGGCTCCTGTTTCAGTGATCCACTCGACCAAATTTTTAGTAAGGTTGACTTCGGACACCTAGCAGTAATGATCTCCTAATCATCACCAGCTTCAACTATATTAGCTCGAGGCTTGCCAAAGTTTTTCTAGTTAACCGTTAATATCTCATCTGGTTTTCTTTCCCGAACCACTGTGATTTCTGTCCTTGGTTTTTCTTCTCATAGTTGATTCTAGCTTGACAATTAGCAGCAGGATTGTAGCACTCCACTCACGCAATGACCTGAACTCGACATCGATGGTGATCTTCGAGTTCGTGTCCCACGAGGGTGGCGTGCTAGAGCTATTGGATCCCGTTACCGAGACCCAACTACTTATACAGATTCCAAACTAAATCAGAGCATTTCCACTCTTGCTCTGATACCAAATATGTTGGAACCCATAATCGGATGTCCAACCTCTTACGAAAAACCAAACTGGAACCTGAATCCACGTTGGAAAACTGAGCCTACTCCGAAAATCCCGATAATTTTTTTTTTCATCTTATTCATATAACATCCATTTTCATACGAATCATACTTATACAAGGGTCGGGTCTCAACCAAAAGACGAGACGAAAGAACAGAAACAAAGTACGAGTTCTTTTCGAATTCGGAAACGGAAACAAAACGGAAGTAACTCGAAACAAACGTTTCGAACTGAACAGAAACAATGTCAAATTGAAGGCTCAGAATCGAAAGCGAAACGAATGAAATCGGATAATAAAGCATGAAAACTAAATGAACAAACCGACGCGAATCGAATCAGAATCAAATAGCGGAAGTAAAGCAATTTGAACAAAAAGCGGAAATAAATTGAATTCATTCGAAGCGGATGCAAAAAGAACAAATGATTCGAACAAACTTGTAGGCACATTTTCGACAAATTCAAATTCGTCTAAAAATAGCAAGAGAGGGTAGAAAATTGGTAGGAAAATCACTGGTTCGAATTTCGGGTGAATCGGAGGTCAATTGCAAAAGTTATAAGCGAAATTGCAAAATGACCAAAGGAATAGTACTTTTGACCAAATGAATAGTAAAATGCCAATTTCCGACCCTCATAACTTTTTATTCCTAACTCCGATTTGGACGCACCATACCTCGTTGGAAAGATCTTAACAGGTTCTACAAATCTTAAGAAATACCTCCAAAGCTAATTCCCTCTTTAAGAGGGTCTAAACGCCAAATGAAGTTTCTGCCCAAATTTAGGAAAATTTGGACAGCACCTCCCCTAAAATTGGATCTAGCCAAATTTTCATTTTCAAACATCCAAACTACAACCTGCATAGAAATCACTTCTATCTTCCCAATTGTCAATCATCCAACTACAATCCATTCCAACAATCTCAACAATCAACTCAATGGGCAGCAATATCACAATCTTAGGGTTTCTAGGCATTTCTCAATCTATCATCATTATCTCATTTCCAAACTCATAATTGAAATACAATCTCATTCTTAAACATTCTCAACCATCCATCCATACGTTCTTTAAGAAACATATACAAGCTACATTCTAAATTCAAAACTCTTACTTCCATACATAT
>JANZLX010000004.1:14262401-14276232 GCA_025531955.1 Erythroxylum orinocense | reverse complement strand
GGCATTTCTTTCTTTGTTCATCTGGAAATTGGGAATGAAACATTCGAACAAAATGCATATACATTAAAGGGTAAAATTTTCTCAATGTATCACTTGGTCTCTGTTGAACTTCAGGACTTGCAGTACGATGAGCCAACCAAATTGATGAGGACAGAAGGCTCACTGTTTGGAGAACTGGTGAGGGAATATTGGTCTCATTTTCAATCTGCACAATCACATTGAAGCTACGGACTGCTTTTTTCTTAGTCAATATGTCCTTTCGTCCATAATCCGAGCTTGGGACCCATGGGAATTACAAGGAGTTTTAAGCAAGAAGTAGAACGCACAGTTGTCACATATGAGAGAAATGAGATACATAAATGTTTGGAACCAGCAATGGGCATGTTCCAACTACAGCAGTGCAACTACAAGTCAAAGTGAAGACACTACATGGTGCTATCCCAAGCTCTGTACCGGTATCTAAACATGAGCATCCTTTGCCAGAAACAGAGTTTTTGTCAGAATTTCTAGGGTCTGTACATTGCAGTACAAGGTTTAAATAGCTGTATCTAAACACTGATATCCTCTACTAAGGTAATTTACCATAATAGTAGTGATGTTTCATAGGAAACATCATTTTCCAACAAAAGAATTGCTGAACAAAGTCTTCTTTAACCGAAATTTCCAACAACAATATTTATCCTAGTTGCAAAACTAAAAGCAGCTGAGAACATGTTAAAAATGTGATCAAGATGCATGTGATTGGATACGAAATAAATGAAGAATGATTACCAGATAATAGAGATGCTTCTTTCTGTGCAACTATGGCAGAGAAACATTTGAAAGCATGACTGAAATGATGGACTAGAGTTATTCTTTCACCTTCATGTTTTAACATGTTTTAATATTTTATTTAAGTGAGATTATAATATTATTTAACTTTTTTACATGTTTTAATATTTATTTTTCATATTAATTTTATTTTCTACATAAAAATGAGGCATCTCTTTAAATAATTTCCTACAAGATAGTTATCTAAAATTTCCTACAAGATGGTTATCCAAGAAATAGGTAATCGTAAATATAATATATTGTACTTTGCATATTATTTGGTATACTTAAAATATTATTTATATGCATAAATAATTTTATTACAAAATAAAATATAATTAAAATTAATAAAAGTGATTTTTATTTTTATGTTGCCAAACAGTCTACTGTTTGAAGCTCTTTTAAAAAAGCTGTTTTTTTAATTGACAGTCAAACAGTCAACTGGCTTTTTAGAAAAGTTCTTTTCAGAAAAGCTCTACTGACAAAAGCTCTACTAACAAAAGCTCTACTTATATAAGCTCATCCAAACAGGCTTTAAGTCTTCTACATGTTTTTCTAATCATATAAATTAACTAATTCTTTCATGCTCTTGATTCTAACAATAATTTGGTTTCTGTTTATTCTTTTACTAATGAAAATAATATTTATGTCAAATTCTTTCCTAATCATTGTGATATTAATGATATCCATACGAGAGAATTGCTCCATATAAGATTAACTGATAATGGCTTATATTCCATGTTATTAGAGATAGATCATCAATCTTTTAAACCTTTTCTCAGGCTACAATGACATGTTCACTCTCACAATGACACTCTAGATTGGGTTTGCAAATTCTCAAATAGTATAGCATACTTTGAGCCAACATCAAATTCCTTTCTTCTCCATGAGTCTTAATGTTTATCATGCTTATAAGGTTTGTACGAGTCATAAATTATCATTCTTATTTTGACTCATCAAGCTAAAGGTTCTTTAGAATTGTTATGCTTACATTTATAAAGTCCTGCCCCTCTCAAATGGATTTCGGTGTTATATTAATTTTTATGATCATTATAGTAAATATTATTGGATTTATTTTATCAAATTTAAATTTGAAGTACTTTCTATCTTCATTCAATTATGTCATCTTATTGTAAATTATTTTGGGTGTCTAATTAAATTATTACAAGCTGACTGGTGAGGGGAACTTCAAACTCCAAAAGCTACTTGCTTGAATAAAAAATTAGCTAAATAAGTTCATGTTCCTATACACCTGAACAAAACAGATGTTCCAAGAGAAAACACAGACATATCATTGAGACAAGCCAATCCTTACTTTAAAACTCTAATATTCTCGATAAAATTTAGACCTATAGTTTTGATATTACCATTTATATTATTAATTGACTTTTTACTCTTATAATCAGTCATCAAACACCATTCACTACATTATTTGGGAGAAATCCTAATTATAATAGTATGCATGTTTTTGAATGTTCATGTTATTCTTGGCTACATCTTTACACTTCTCATAAATTAGAGTCGTAATCTAAGAAATGTGTTTTTATGGGATATAATAAGCTTCACAAGGGATTTTTCTATTTTTATTTATCTTTCAAGGCATTTTTTAGTTTATCTATTTTAATTTATCTTTTAAGACATTTTTTAATCTTATTTCATGTTGTTTTCTATAAACAAGAGTTCCATTTTAAATCAAGTAAAGCTGTTGTTTCTAGTACTCCAAAATTCAGTCCTACAGTCATTTTCTTGTCGTGTCTCCTTATCTTAATTTAACCTGAACTCTACCATTCACAAACATGTTAACTCTATCCAATATAACTTTCACCTCATCTTCGTCCAACCCATCTATATCTTCACCACCTGACATTCAAACACATCTAAATTAGGCTCCTCCTACCTCACCTTAATATTAAGCTTAAACTAATAACACCAAATCACCTGATCAATCACACCTATAATAACCTGTTCTCAAACAGACTCCCTTGAACCAAGAACTTTGCTTGTAACCTCTAATTTAGAACCTACATCAGATACATATGCCATGAAATCAACTAAGCAGAGAAAAGCCATGGCAGAGGAACATAATGTCATACTCAACAATAAACATGGCTTATTATTCCTTCATCATCATCTTAAATTGTTAACGGCTATAAATGGGTGTATCGGGTTAAAAAGCACAAAGACAGAACTCTTGATTATTATAAAGCCAAACTAGTTGTGAAAGGCTTTCATCCTGGGTTAGACTTCAAAAAAACTTTTAGCTAAGTGATTAAAACGGATACCATTAAGCTCATCTTATCCGTGGTTGTCTCCCAAAATTGGCAAGTCAAGGAACTTGATGTTTCAAACACATTCCTATGGCTCTCTTGATGAAGATGTTTTCATAGAACAATCACTAGTTTTTTTTATCCTATTTTTTCAAATTATGTTTATAAACTTAATCGTTCCGTTTAGAAGCTTAAACAAGCTCGAAGGCAGTGGTTCTTGTTTCATACTACAACATTTGTATCTTTTGGTTTTCATGGTTCCAAAATAGAGAGATCCTTGTATTTTTACAGGTTTAGGACAACCATGATTTTTGCTTGATATATATTGGTGATTTCATAATCACCGGAAGTAATATTACTATGATTAATTCCTTCATCAAAGCTTTAAAAAATCGATTTACCTTAAAATACCTGGGCAAACTCAATTACTTTCTTATTATTGAGGCTAATTGGTGCACAAATGGTCTCTTGTTGACACAATAAAAATATATTCATAATCTTTTTATAAAGTCTCATATGGAGAATGCTAGTGGTATCAATGCTCTTGCTTATACCAAGCAAAAGTTTTCCCTTATAGGAGAACCTTTTCATGATCTAACACTCTACAACATTATTATACGCATGCTTCAATACTTGTATTGTGAATTTGGATATAGATTTGAACTTTACAAATTAGTATATTATGTTGGATTCACATATTTATGTTTTACAAATTGGCATATTGTGATGTATTTTGCAAATTGGTATATTATGCTGAATTGGTACATTTCTGTTTTTCAAATTGGTATATTGTGATGAAATTTTAACAAATTTGCTTATTGTGTTATGTTTTGCAAATTGGTAAATTATGTTGGATAGATTTATTTCTTTTTTGCTAATAGATATATTGTGTTGTGTTTTGCAAATTGGTATATTGTGTTGTCTTTTGCAAATTGATATATTATATAGGAATTTTAACAATTGAGACATGTATCACAGTGCATATGCATAATTACAAGGGCAAACTCAATTGTATTTTAACAAATCAGAATAACTTTGAAATATAAATATTTATAAATACATTGAACACCCCTAAAGTACATAATTAGGAGTTTGAGTGACATGAATATAAACTAATAAAATATAAGTAAACAAAAGCTTTGTCCCAAAGAACGATGTTTGGTAAGATGAATCACACACCCACAATAAATAATCATATAGAATCTACAAATAAAAATAAAAATGCATATCAAACTTATATTAAAATTTTAAATGTTTATAGATTACTATATAAACTCACATCTTGCACCAACAATAAGTCTTGCGGATAAAAGTCTTATCTCATCATATAGAAGATGTTTGGCAAAAATTTGTATAATAACAACTCTTTTATCAAGATCATATACCTACAAAACACCTACAATTTGAATGATCCTTATTCAGTTTTATAACATTAACATCATATAAGCTATAATTGAAATAATCATAATGCATTGATAAAAATATAAGGGCAATACTCACATTTGTATTATTGCATTGGTAAAAATGTTGACCAATATTAGGCTTAACATTTGATATCCGTAACTTTATCTTATTATAATTGGGACAATTGATATATGAAATTTGAAAAATTACTCAGAATAATATTAATATATATAATATAATAACAAAAATTATCATTCCTGTTTTACCATTGAACATAATGTCTTCTTTTGGTAAAATTGAGAGTATTTTCTTTCAATTTATGCTAAATTGTTGAAAAAACAATAAAAATCATTCTTCAATCCATTAATAAAACCTTCACACTCTTCTTATGTCAAGTATATACTAGGTGTAGATGCAATTAAAGCCACACATATTTTATTTGCCACCATTTTTTCTTATAATATATACACAATGTAGTTAAATATGATTAATGCAATATGGTTAAACTTTGTTTCCATAAAGTACTAAGCATGCTTGGAGAATCAGTGATTGCTCTAGAAACTTGATTTCTTAATTTCCCAACTTGATAGGCTTTTAATCCTCTAATTCAACTTTTGTTACTTACTCTATTTTTAACCTTTTACATTTATATGGACACATTTAAGGATGGGATAAATGAATGAGCAATCAATATATACATATAAAATATTAGTTAAGTACTAAGTACACTCAGAAAGAGTTCTTAATTCATATATATCTTGTTCCTAAAACTCCTGTTCACCCTCCTACATCAAATGCACCATAAATATGACCAAAAATAAACAAACAAAATTAGCAGATCCATATCAGTCATCAAATATACATGTTTATACACATAACACATCAAATTGCAAAGTTCCTATTAGTAATGAAAGTTTATCCTTTTTACCTATACATTTCTTGCCTGTTTACTTCTGAAATTGTTTCATATCCCTATATGGTCTAAGCTCAATTCAAACCCAATTAAAAATATAAGTAACACATAGGTGTAGGAACAAACAAAGTAAGACGATAGGGGCCAAAATAATACATTTCAAAGGAGAAAGCAAATTAAAATGTAGGGATATAATGCGTTAAATGACAATATGCATTAGATTAACGAAAATAAGAATTAAATTATAAGAAAGCTAAGGATGATGCAATGACAAAATGATTAACACAAAAAAGATCCTATGCATAATTGTTTCTCTTTTATTTTTTTAGCTCCAAACTGAGTTTATTAGATAAAAGAAAAAGGCCAATAAATGGTTTGAAACATACGAAGTCATAAATTTTCCACTATTGGTTTGAAACATACGAAGTCATAAATTTTCCACTGCTTTCAACTATGTCAATAGTTTATCATATTATGTTATGAGAGAAGTTCTGTATTCTATACTCTTAAGTGCAGTAATACCTAAAAAGCACGAACACGGCAAAATGGAGCCGTGTCCGAGTGTCGGACACGTGTTTGACACAAACACCCACAAAAAGTGCATATATATGCTCCATATTTTTTAAGAGGAGCTTATAAAGTACAAAATATGTATAAACTATCAAGATATTGGAAGTTTTGAAACACATCAAACAATATTTATCATATTATGGATTCTGAATTTTTTTTAATTCTAAATTTTATAATGTCGTGTCCGTGTCCATTAAATTTTAGAAGTTATTGTGTCCCCGTGTCCGTGTCCGTGTCATATCACGTGTCCGTGTCCGTTTCCGTACTTCTTAGTTTAAACCTCAATTACAATCAGTAGATTGCTTTTAGAAAGAACTGATATTCAATTGCAATAGTTAAAAGTTTTGCTCTACAGCTAACAGCTCTCTCGTCCCGTACTTAAAGGGTTGGATTTATGCTTGATACGATACCAATCAATAACCTCACCTGTATTACCACATAAAGCATTAGTGATGAGGTATGTGGAATTAACATCGACTTCTAAAAAGATCGTAATTGTGGACCTCTGAAGCCATTTTTGAGAGTCAGCTGCAGAACTCGAGTGGTTCTGAAAAAAGGTCCCAAAGATCATGAGTAATTTAAACTTTCCAATATGCTTTCTTTCATTTCTCTGGTTCAAAGCGAACAACCACACTTAAAGGTTTAAGGGGAAAGCGTTTCCACCAAGAGTAACTATCATCACCACTCGCAAACATTGATCAAAGGTAAAAGACAAGCGATTCGGTAAGAATTAAAAAGAAAAGAAATACGGAGCTCCATCACTCACGTTGATGTCGCCCTGTCCTTGGTAGTTGTCCACGTCTCTCGGCCTAGCCCTTCTCCTTTATCATTTCTTTGGTATATATAGACCAAGTCGTGTTCGTCACAATTTAATATATTAAAGCCCATTTCTCTTGCCCTTTGACTATGTCATTTTAAATCCGGTGATGCACTTCGAGACAAAGCCTTAGATAACAAATTTGGTCTATGCAAGTGATTTATGTGTCATGTCTATTTGTGAACTTTTGAACCACTATCACACTATGTGCATTTCCGTCTCGTAAAGAACAGAAAGGAAATTACAATCTTTTGTTAAATTTAATCAATGTGAAATGGAGATTGAGCTGTGATTATCTTCTAATCCCACAATGAATAAGACCTTTTGCCTACTGAAATGAGATGTGTCGTTAGGAGTGGCATGTTTCTCACATGGGTTCAAAAGGGCTTGCAATTAGAGTCAATCAAAGATAATATTGTAATGAACATAAACAATATTTTTGGCCTGCATGGTCCATCTGTTCCTGGCGTATATATCTTTACTCGATGTATTTAATTGATAAGTATCTTTATTGAATATTAGTGAAGAAAATGTAGGAATATAATTAAGAATTTTAGACTCGAATTTGCATCATTAGCGAGATTAACGTAATTATAAATGGAAAATTTTCAGCTAGGAGGAGCTATAAGCAGAATTTTGTTTCATCAAAAAATCGTACTCTAACCGTAGTTGATGATCAATGCTTAGGGGGGAAATTATATTCTTAGCGCAATTTTCAAGCAGATAAAAAAAAATCTTTTATTGATGGCAAAAGAAGCCTATAGTCAATTGTCGTAACTCTTCATCTCGGCCAAAACTCAAAAGTTTTGGCACACCTGATAATATCCTGACAATAATTCCTTGAAAATGATTGTGATAGCATGAACGGTGATGTGTTTTCCTTTAATGAAGGAGTACTAGGGTTTAAAAGACGATATTAAAGACAAGCACAAGCTACAAAAAGGAGCTGTTTCAAGCTCATGATGTCAGGTAGGAGGTTCCCACACCTTTCCTCAGCAATGTCATAGCCAAGCTCCTGGTTTAAGTTCAGCGTTGCTTAATTTGGTCATAACTTTATGTACAGGTAAACGACTGTTAGTAGTTTTTACAATTTTATAAATGGTAAAGAAAGCCAACTTCCCTATTTGGCAATGTTCCTGGCCAGGATAGAGCCTGAATGGCCTACATTCATATGAGCAAGAGCAAGTTCGCCATTCTTTAAAACTGTTTCCAACGACCGTTTAATCTGGCTACTTGAATCAGCCACCCTCCAAACATAATATCCTTGTAGAGATGGGATACATGTATGTGTATACATTGCTATTTTACGCACAGAAAATCTGATATACCATGGCTTGGTTGAAACTTTAGACCTGTTTACTCTATTTTTTCTTGTTTTGTAAATTGCAAAGCTTTCTAATCTTCAAAATAAAAATTTAGTCATGTACGCCACATATATATATGCATAACGAATTTAGTATAATAAAACACTACCAACAACAAATAGATTGTTAGAAGATCATTACGTATTTATTAAAATACGATGTTTATATAATAAAGTAAGATTCAAAGTTTAATAAAATATTAATATTTTAAATAGTGATTAAAAAGATTTTTTCATTTAATTATAAAGTAGTGTATCGACCAATTTTCTACAGAAAAAAATAAAAATTTCTTTGCCTCTATAAATAAAATTATTAATTATAAAATAAACCTATTGAATTACAGCTTGCTACGTTAGATACTTGAAAGAGTTTATCGTAATTACGCAAAAGTAAAAGAAACGTAAGAAACCACTGAGTTTCAAATAGCGGTTCGCATCTTGCCATCTTTATTGTGGTAAAAAAATCAAACTAACTAAACGCATGTTTGTTGCTTTAGCCGCCCAAAACGTACATCAATGTGAATAGTCCGGCCGAGTATTGAGAAGGATAAAACCAGATCATAGACTATTAATTAGACACAACGTATATATACGTATGTACATAAATAAATGTAGTGGAGAAATATGACAAAATGGCAACTGCGTCAAATCAATCAGGAAGACTAACATAGATGGAAAGCAACAAGACGCTGGGATAGGTGGGCAAGTTAAAGATAATTATCTCTTAAAATAATTAACTATGTCTGTAGGGTGCCAATTAAACAGGTGCCGGCTCACACACAAAAAAACGTCTAGCATAAATCTAAAAGACAGACTTTTCTTTCTCAAACCTTAACATACTTACACCAACGTAGCCAATGTCTTGTGTCTTCTCTTTGTCTCTAATCTTTTATCCCGTGAAGCTCTTCTTCTGATCTATATATTATCCCCTCCTCTTAGTCTTTTATCCCGTGAAGCTCTTCTTCTGATCTATATATTATCCTCCCCCCACCTCTTTAGTATTCCGTCCTACTATATATCACATAGTTAATATTCATTATTCAGTCTTTATCAGAGAAATTTCCCATGGAAGATTCAAAGAGCTCGAGTGAAGAGACTGATCTGTCGGAGCAAATTAATGATGATTCGCCAGGCACGGCTCGGTCCTATGAGTGTGTGTTTTGCAAGAGAGGCTTCACCTCAGCTCAGGCTTTAGGAGGGCATATGAATATTCACCGGAAAGATAGAGCCAAACCAAGCCCTAGCTCAGTTGATTCGATTTCAAGCAAAGTTGATGACGATTATTCAAGCTTTAGAGCTTACTCTGCAATTCAAAGCCACCCACCCCACTATCCCATGTCACAGCAGGTACATATAAATTATCAAACATACTTTCCTCCACCATCTACATTGGGGGTTAGGTCACAGCATGCCCAACATATAGATGATTTGTGTGTACAAAGCCCTCAGCATTTGAATCCATTTGGAGAGGATTGGTCGAGAAATTTAAGCTTAGAGGTAGGTCCATCACACGAAGAGAAAAGAGAAGACGGCAGAAAAGATGAACTAGATTTGGAGCTTAGACTTGGTCATCATCATTATTAATATTGCATACGTATATCAGCCCCTCACTACTTGTAAAAGTATTGGTTTTTTATGTATAGCTATGGTTTTCTTCTACTTGTGTTGCAGCAAAACGGAGTGAATGGTTATTTGTGGAGTTATGCTTGTTTCAGTCAAGCTTAAAAACTTCCGACACCTCTTTCCTGAAATTAACTATAGACATGGCAGGAAAAGAATCTTCTTTTGAATCCGTATGAAGAGGGGGGAAATCAATTTATGATTGATTAGTTTTCGGTGTTAAATTCAGGTGAAAAGGATTATGAAGGGTATTTTTGTTCTCTTTCATCCCCTATGTAACCCTAGATTATGGATTCTATAAGACGTTTATAATTTGATCCTTTGTAAGTGATGTCTGTTGCCCTTCTTTCATTCAAGATCCTGTTCAGCTTACACTGATTAAGTGTCGCACAGTTCCTTGTAGATTTATGATTGAAGAGGTTACTTTTAGTCTTTTGTATAATTTGCTTTAAAGAAAACGAACCCTAATTGTTTAACCAAGAATCATAAGATATGCACGAAAAGAACACTATGGATTCATTCCATCAACGTCCTATCCATTGCAACAAACTTTTTAACTGCTGCATGAATATTCTTGTTAGTATAGTAGGTCTGCTTATTGTCACTTTCCCCTATCTGGATAAGACTTTTTCCTCTTCAATTGCAGAACACTGCAAATAGCCACTGATCGTCAACCATCTTTAAAAGTTCGAACTGCAAAGAAATTGGAAACGAATACATTTCCCACAGCATGAAGGCTGGCAAATTGAATCAGAAACTTATTATCGACAGACCATTTAGATTCAGTTGAACACACAACATCCAATTTTTTAAACAAATTGAATATTAGACAACATATCGTTCCCCAATATGTACCTTTTATAAGTAGTCAATCTATGAGTGCGTAGCCTCTGTTTCCATTCGTTTCCCAGTTCCTTTGATCTTTGTGTAAACGCCTAAACTCTCTGACACTAGCTATTAATCATTATTCATTATGTGTGCTACTAATTTAATGCCTTCCATCTGCAAGCGTTTACCATAATCTAGTAGTTTATAATCACCCAAGGTTTTGTATTGTTCTTGAGGGTTGACATCTTCCAGCATAAATAGTGAAAAGTTCAATGTTAAAATTCTGAAGAATGTGCTGGTTGAATTTTCTGATGTTTCTTATCATTTTCATTCTTTATAAAGTAATTAATCACTTAAATCTGATAGACTGATGGTCTTTTCATGTCCTTGCAGATGACTTGAGCCTGCTTATGTTTGTGCTATAATTGCATCATTACGTTAATGATATTGCACCATGGCATTAACATGATGCAAGGTCAGTCTTTCATGCCTACTTTTCTTGATATAAAACTGTAGTAACAATTGGTAACATATTTCTTAAACATGCACACAAAAATAATCAAGTAACATTTGGTGACATTCCTAGTACTTGAAGGAGCTCCAGACAGTAGGTTTTTGTTTTCTACATCCATCAATGTATTCTTTGGATTTCTTGCTTGTACGCTTAACATATAATAAGAAGCAAGTTAGTTTCAGGTCCAAAGGTTTAGAAAGCAATTTTGTTTGTTTGCTTTTGGCTTTGTATTGACAATTTTAACACCTTTTCTTGGAATTTCAATCATACCCCATTATTAAAATTTTGTCCTCCATTAATTCAATCTCGCTAATCAAAATGTGTAGAACAAAACAACCAACGTTTAGGCAAACTATGTTCATAATGGAGAAGATTATCTAGTTTTGGGCTTCTGCAAATTCCTATATATACTGGTCAATCCTCCTGAGCTGTTGACAAGATAACATTCATAATATATATCCTTACGAATTGATCGTGCATCTTTGTTTCCTTGATCTCCACAATATTAAATTGTTACCCTTATGATCATCAACGCTGCCTCCCCAATTAGAGTCACTATAAGCCGAGAAATGAAAAGAACTTAAGCATCACAACAAAATGCCATGATTAATAGCGCCAAGAAGATATCTAAGTATTCGTTTAACTCCTATCCACTGTTGATCAGTAGGTGAATGAAGAATTGAGAAACCTTGTTGATTTCATAACAAATATCAGGACAAGTTAAATAAAGGTATTGCCAGCCTCCAAAAATACTTCGATAAAGAGTAGTGTCCAAAAAAGAAGTGTCATCATGAATACTCAATTTTACTTTATCAAAAACTAGTGTACAACACTATTTGCATCCTCCATATGAGCTTTGTTCAACAAATCTTTTATATATTTGGATCGAGTGAGTAACAAACCATTTAAAATCCAATGTGCCTCCATACCTAAAAAGTAAGAAGACATCCTAAGTCCTTCAGCGCAAAAGATTGTTGGAGAGATTGAATTATGATAGTGACCATATGACTATTATATTTCCTATAGTAATAATATCATCAACATATAACAAACCAAAAAATGAACTAAACCATGATGTACGATGAAGAGAGAGGTATCAATCATTGAACCCTTGAAACCAAGGTTGATCAATGCATTCGTCAAACACATGAACTATTGTTGAAGTGCTTGTTTCAATCCATAAATAGATTTTTGTAATTTACAAATGCATTTCGGATATGTAGGATGAACATACCCATACGGTTGTTGCATTAAGACATTCTCATCAAGTGAACCATGCAAAAATACGTTAGAAACATCCAATTATTGAATCTACCAATTATTAGATAAGGTATATAACAATAAAAGACGGAAAGTGGCAAGTGGCAAGTTTAATAACTAGACTAAAATTTTCTGTGTAATCCACACCTGAACGTTGAGTGAATCCCTTTTCCACTAAACATGCCTTGTATCAATCAATTGTACCATTTAGCTTTCGCTTAATATGATATACCCATTTGCATCCAATTATATTATTAGCTTGACAAGGAGGCAATACTCTTTTGTCATTTCTTGTCTCCACTTTTCAAATTTAGTGGCTTGTTCATAAGTTGATGGTTCAATTTTAAAGGAGGTAAAAATTGACAAGGCTTAAGAGTACCAGTTTTAGATATAGTAACCATAGGATGTCGACGAGGTGGTGCAGTAGTATCATAATTGTATTGAATTAAGTCAACAATTAAAGCCAATTCAGATGATGTTGTAAAAGAGTTATTTGTTGATATATATGTCATAGGTCACGAATTTTCAATGATGGGTGTTGTGGTGGGACTAGGTAACGAGGATGGATGGTTTTCAGGTGGTGTACGTGTGTTAACTAAGGAAATAAAAGGGACATCAATGGTGGTGTAGCTACTTCCAAAATGGATAATTTTATTTTCACATACCAAATTTCTTGAATAGCCATAAGCAGTTGCTCAAAGGCCAGGGATGAAAATTATTAAAGGAGCTATCACCATTTAGTTGTATAAATAAAAATAGACAAGAATTGATCTGACTTATCTTAAGATTACTTTCCAAGGTTAGTAAGGAAGCATAGCAACGTTAGGGGAGTCTTATTAAACCTTTATTCCTACAAGAAAAACAAAGCACACTAAAAGCAAGTCTTTAAAAATCAATTGGAAGTAGGAAACTATCCTTATAGGCTAACCAGGAGAAAAAAAACACTTTCTTGGGGTTAAGATGACGTTGATGTATGGTGTGCTTGTATTAAAAACTTTTCTCAAGAAGCTAGAATTGGTTAAGGTGGTTGCATTAGGTAATGACTAAGGTAACGATGGTGAGGTAGAAATGTGAGTGAATCGTGATGGTTAAAAAGTAGTGGTGATGCTGTCGCCTACAAACAAATATAAAAGATTTTCACTTCCGTTAAGACAAATTAATGTAGTAGCGGTAAGTGGATATCGTTCCTACGAGGAATTTCGCGATTATAAAAATTATGACTTCAAACGGCACAAATAATGAAAAGGGGGGGTTTTTTGTTATTTACTGGAATAATAATGAAAATCAAAAAGGAAAATAGCAAATTGAAATAATAATTAAGTCTGAAAAATCAATGAAAAAATACCTTAGTTTCGGTCACCAACGTTACCATGTTATTATGGATCCTCGATAAAAATTATAATTATTAATGAACATTCATTGAGGGAATTTTCTATTAATTGTATTGACTAGAAACATGTATCCT
>JANZLX010000004.1:14235423-14247964 GCA_025531955.1 Erythroxylum orinocense | reverse complement strand
AATCAATTTATTTTCAGTTAATTATTAATTATTTAACAATTTACGACGTCTACACAAGAAGACGTCGTAGAAAGGGTCTTTTTTACGACGTCTTCCAAACGTCGGCATAACAACCCTTTATTGACGTTTTATTATAACGTCGTAAAATATCCTCACATTCATAGACGTCTTCATACACGTCGTAAAATGCTAGTTTTGCACGACATCCTTGATACGTCGTTAAAACGTTTCAATCCGTGACGTTTACTTCAGACGTTGCAAAATGTATAAACCTTTTCTGACGTCTTCAAAAACGTCGAAGAATACCTGGGCTTCAACGACGTGCTCCAACAGACGTCGTAGATCACTAATGCCTACCCTACCTTCCACGACGTTTTTTGTGACGTTTTAATAGACGTCGAAGATAGTTTTCTACGACGGGAAATTGCCTTTCGCTACGTTTAAAAAACGACGCAAAAGGCCTCCTTTTCTTGTAGTGATGATATGTTAAAATCACTTTGTAGACTTGGCAGGACGACTCTGCGCGATAAACATACAAATACTGGAAAGAGTTGCTTAGATACTTCTCAAACAGGTTTTGTACCAAATAAATTACCTATTTACTCGTTAAATTAATAAATTATAGAACTGTCTTTAAGACATTTGGCTTAATTGTTTAATTAGCTGACAAGTAATGGCTCAAGAAGTGGATTGCATGCTACTTTTGCCATCTCACTCGATCAAAGATCTCGCGAATTTCATAAAATAATGAGCAATCACGTAGTGCCGAAGTTGTTCAACAACAGACATGAAAAAACAAAACGAAACGAAAATTTACCATTCGTGCATGTTGCTAGAACTCTGTATAAGATAGCTTTCTTCTTGCCCTTTCAGCACTCGTTGTAGAAATTCCTAGTTACTCCCTACGTTAGTGAAACTAACATTAAATTTACATTTCACTGAGGTAAAGCTTTACTAATAATTGGCCTGAAAAATTCTGAGAGCAAATCTTGCCATGCATGCTCTCATGTCTATTGACTGATTGTTGGTGTCTACTCGATAAGCCTAACAGGTCCGTTTCTAGTTATATTAAATGCTCTACATTGTTACTACAACAAGAAGCATCAGAAGTAGTCATCAAATGCTCCTTTATCACTATCCCACTTCTCAGAACCTGCATAATGCAATCGGCAAGACCGAAAATTAAAAAAGAAGCAACCAAAAGAAAGAAAGTTATCATCTATCAAAACAAATCCTCAAAAAAGTAGAAATATTGCAATCTTGATTATTTGAGTGCGGGAACTACAATATCATGGACTCGTGAAAATTTCCTAGAAGTTTAAAATTTCAAGAACACATCTTCCTCAGTGAGACAGTTCCAATCAAGTAGCTAACAAGCTCACTTGAATGTGGTAAGTTCCAGAAGAGTCATAATTGCAGATACAGTTCGAAGCCAGCTAACCTGAATTTTCTGTTGTTGAAATATCCTGAACCATAAGTTGAACGGCATTAGAATTGCGAGAAGATGATTTGTTTGAGGCTGGAATTTTAACTGGAGCTGGAAAAGTGAAATCAGAATCACTGGATGACACATCCGAGTCATCGGAAGGAGGATCAATCCGCACCCTCGGAGCAATAAATCTAGAAGAAGTCGAGCTTGATGACATATTCAGGATTGTCTTTAGCTCGGCAAATTGGTCTGACATGGAATACAACATCCTGAGACACACTAGACCAGATATAGTATTAGTCATACATGAAGTACGCTTGCCTATTGTGAACATGTTACTTCATGTATATATATATTCACAGATGCAGTGTTGAAATCTATAATTTGCGTCCAGTTCTAAACTGGAACATGATACAAGTGATTTCAAGTCTTTTGCACTGCTTCTACCTGTTCAAAGAGGCCTGAAGTTGATAAACTCTTCTTTCCGTTTCTTCTAATTTCTTTCGTCTTTTCTCACTTAATTCCAGTGCTTCAGCATATCTTCTTTCAGCATTATCAGCTCTTTGCATTTCCGTCCTTACTAAGGCCTGTGCAACTCATTTATTAGCCTTTGCATTAGATAATTAAAGAGGAGATGAGAACATTTATTAGCCAATTAATAGATGAACAAGCATGAATGAATTATAAGCTATCAACAGAAAAGAATCGAGATTACTAGGCTCGTTTGCGGTATATAATCAATTAACACCAGATCAAATTACTATATAATATGCTAGCTTTCAACAGCTATATTCCTCCCTTGGTTCTTCTTTCATTTTAAACACCAATGTTTATTAAACTATATTTATCGTTTTGAATCATTCCGTTGGTTATTATTCTATCTTGACACCAAAAGACTAGCTTATTCTTGATCGGGAAGCAAGTCTCCTATAAAAGTTGTTTAGATCAACCACTTAACTGATGCAAATCGCAAATCTACGAGTGGTGGGATATCTGAATATAATAGTTAGTATCGCCATCACCTTCAATCTCTCGGCCTCTGCTCTGGGATGAAAACTTTCAGGGTCTTGGGGATAAGCAGATGTTTCGGTGCTTAGAGAATGAGCTTCTAGTTCCGTGACATGAGAAGCATTATGCGGTAAATTTTCCATTGAATGATGTGAAGCATTTATGTCCGTTTCCTTTGCTTCTTCCGGGACCATCTGATTTACATGGTTAGCAGAGCTCATTGTTCGATAGCATAAAGAATCAAAGTCAACTAAAGAAGGATGGCAGAATCCATTCAATAACAGATTCCTGATGATATGAGAGAAATCAAAGGTGCACAGGTATTACACGACGAGGAAATTGCTAATTATAATTTATTCCTTACCCTCGACTGCTTTTCAGATTGAAACTGTCTTTTAAGTTCATCATTTTTTTCTCGGAGCGAACTGTTGTTTTCTTCACCCTCCTGAGAAGGAAAATTGCGCGTTAGCGATGAAAAACAGAAAATAGCATTCTCCAAGAGAATCTAGTGCATCTTTAGCAAGCACAGGAGAGACAAAAAAGATGTTACTTTCGGTGCTTTATCTAGCAATAGCAGTTCAATAGCAGCACCATGTGGTTAATTTTTTCCATGTTCCCAAACTGAAAAGGGTATTAGATGGAAAAACAACACAATTAACTTAATAAGTTTATCAAAGCAACGAAACGAATGTGAGCTTGATACATATGACCAAAACCGAGAAATATTAGTACAGAAATCGTGAAAAAATCAAAGAAATTAAAGGACAAATCGTCAATCATGCTTATTCCCGTGCGCCCACAAGCCTAAAGCATAGAGTGAAAAAATATCTACCGCAAAAAAGTATATTTCCGCAAAAGTATATAAGCATAGAGTGAAAAAATATCTGCCACAAGCCTAAAGCATATTTGTGCTTATATATGAAATAGGCGAGCCAGCCTATAAATACAAGAAGTAAACTTATCCTCTCTAAACAAAAGTTTCCACGTTTAATTCTTCAACTGCTTCACATCTCTAACATGCTATTCTAAGGAGCATTCGGAGGGGAAAACCCACCTTACCTCGAAGGATATGCTTGAACTAGGGATTTGAATATCGTCATCAATGATTGAAGCAAAATAAAGTTTGGCTGATGTCATCTTGAAATAATAGTTAAAAAAATTAAGGTTTCTTATAAGTTTTTCATAATCAAGACCTAGTCTAGCTATGAACCAAAAAAGAAGGTTATCCTCTAAGCATAAAATATGGTTGAAAAAGTTGGCATATGCCGACACCTACAATCATAAGGTTTCTCTGTTCTTTCCCAGAAGATTTTCCTCTCCATCTTCTTTGTGACAAGGCTGATGCCTTTTTAAGCTGCTTGTAGTATGAAACAGCGCTGTGACAGCGCCAGTAACTCTGCAAAGTTTATTGGGTAAGCAACTACAGGAATCATACAAAGGCGACAAGCAATTGGCTAATTGACAACCTGAAGAACAATTGCAGCCTTGGTTTGCTCTCTAAATTTCAATTCTTTACGTGCAGCCATTGCTCGTAAGCCTGTCTGCAAAATGACCGAAGAGGACCTTATGCCTGTATACGTTCTTCTAGCAAATTGTCTACGCAAATTTTTCTGGATTTTAACAGCAGCAGCTTCCTGTTTCATGCGTTTGTATGATTTGCGAGCAAGTTTTCCTGCGAGAGGTAACGTACAGATAAATCTAGAACCAAAAACCATAAAATGGGCAGATGATTGAATCCTAGCAGTGCATGTAAGAGGTTCAAGACTCGAAACAAAAACTTAAGAGTCTACAGAGAAAGATACAGTTAAATTCTTTAATTACCATGCGTCCAAGGAAATCTATCACATTTCATGAAAAAGATTCACATTTGACTATGAACTCACCTCTCCAATGAGATTGTAATTTAATTGAAGATTTCCGCAACACGATATACTTTTTTCGAGTAGTATGAGTTCTAAGCCTCCTCTGGATGACTGCCGCTGAGTTGCGAAGCAGCCTTGCTTTCCGCGCGTCTAACTCAGCAAGCTGACCAGCTCTTAGGAAAACCTTTGTTTGACCCATCTGCCAAATTGTGTTCAATTAAAACCTTAGTTTTAGGCTGGTACGGTAGCCTTGAGCGCTTAAATAGTTTCGGAAAGTGTTTCTGGTAATACCTGATATCCTGTAATCTCCAATTTCTCCAAAATCCATTTGCATGCAACTTTCTCTTCATAGCTGCATGCAAATTGCAAGAATAAACTTACAAACTAGAACCAAATCTGATTCAATCCAAGCATAAAACTCATTTCTTTTTATAGCACTTACTTCCCTTTCGATACCTCTGGTGCTAGAATAGTAAATCGTGTTAAAAATTCAGAAAAGCTTTTATGACCAGGGTATCCAGCGCATTTTATTCTGATTGCCTCCAAGACTCCCTAAAACAAATATGTACGAAATCATTATACATTCAACAAATAAACCAGAGTGAAGAAGTGCCAAATTTACTCACACCAGATCTCAGTTGTTGAATGACATTGGTGTTCTCAAACAAAGAAGGTCTCAATGAACTATTTGGCTTCACACATCTAATGTAGTGGGGCACTGTAGAATGTAGAATCTCCATCAGTTGTTGTAATTGAAGCTGCATAAATTTGACAAGCACTTTTGGTATGTCATCATTGCAGTGCCAAGAATTATTGAAAAGACCCAAAAAAAAATTAAAAGGACGAACTTTGAAACGCGATCCAATGGATGAGAACTTAGATGATTTGGACGTATCCTCAGAACATGGAGGGAAAAGGCCAGCTACGAAAGAACAATTCGAAGCACTCAACAAATCTTGATGTTCAGGAACAATATAGTCTTTGTTCTTGTCTAAGAATTGATCAGAGTGGTACAGAACCTGGAAAGAAGTTGAATGGAATGGAATCATAAAAAATGCAATTTAAAAATAAATGTGTAGGAAGATAAATAGAGCAGCAAAAGTAAATAGCATCTCACCTCTCCTGCATAATGGACAATGGTGAAATCTGAGCGAGTCAGTTTAGGCTTGATGAACCTCTTGTGATCTTTGAATGTCTGATAAAGCTTTTCACAAAATGTCTCATGGGTTGATTTCGGGAACATGCTGCGGCAATAATGAGTTTGCATTACATAAGCAACATCATCACTTAGGTTAACACTTCTAATTCAATTTAAAAGCCACAAATTGCTGCCATACCACGTTTCATCAAGCAAAGTAATGATTCCACCAGGCTTCTGCGAAATAGTGTGTAGTCTTAATTATGAAGGAAGAAACACAACCGGAATTAAAATTCATCAATTGTCAAAGAGAAAGAAGTAGGGGTTGCGGAATGCAATATAGAAACCTTCTCAATAAGATCCAGAACATCTTGATTATCAACATAATTTATGTAGCTCCAATCAATCCCCTCTTTGGTGTACTCCTCTTGCTCCATCTTGAATACGTGCTGAACGGCACGGCATTACAACAATAGGATTATATGATGAAGTTTGTTTCCATTTGCGAAAGTAGACAACATATAACTAACCTCATACCTGGTTGAAATGTTGCTGCAGCTTTTCATTCGTATAGTTAATGCAGAATTGTTCAAAACTGCCCAAGGTATCAGAATTAAGAGAGGCTTATGTAAAGACAAGTAGACATCAAGGTCCGTGTTTGAATCAGAATTAAGTATGAGAGGCTCAAGTAAAAACTACAAATCAAAGTATATGTTTTACCTGTTATCTTTAAAGCTCTCAAAACCATAAATGTCAAGGACCCCAATCAGACACTTAGAGGTAGGATCTTGCCCAATGGATGCATTGATTTTATCCACCAACCTGATCATACGATAACAGTTATACTATACAAAAGAACATTAAATAAGCGGCACTGTCATAGTAAATATGTGAAGAGTTAGGAGCCGATATATTTTTACCAATTAAACAAGCGAGAATATATAGTCCTGGCTAAACCATCCCTGCTAACTGCTGCACCAAGAGGATCAAGACTTCTTTTTATGACTTCTTCTGGAGTTACCATCACACGTTTACACAGTGCATCTTCTAGTGACTGATGATCACACCTGAAACAAGTGTACAGTTGACATTCATATGCAAACAAATAGGAATATGAATAAAAACACAGGGATGGCTTTAGTCACACATGAGAAGCTCTGCAGTCGTTTGAAGATGAAACTTGGATTGCTCATCTTTCACAACTGATGAATCAACATCTTCATCTTTAGCAAATTCAACATTGCCAAGATGAAGAATTGCAGCTATAACTCTGAAAATGGCATCCTACAAAAGTATGAAGGAGAGAGAGATTACTCTTCGAGAAAAATACCTTCTTCCTCGGCTTTTAATTTGATTAACAAAGATGATCATATATTAGGATGTGAAGCAACCTCCAGACCTGTTCGTTCTCACATATTCCAACGATACTCATAGCTCTCCTAGTGGAAAGATACCGACTGGCATCACTCACACCGTCCAATTCATAACAATTGGATTGGTTAAGATAGTGAAAAGACTTGGGGTTTCCCAATTTATATTTCTCAATCTCCTAAGTAAGCCAGAAAATCAGTTAGTCATCAAAATGACTCAAATCAAGGAACACAGAGCAACTGGCGTGGTAGACAGTCCAAAGAAATGCCCACCTCTTGTGGCGCGGCACAGAGAAGATAAAAACAATGATAGTTACGCTCAGGATCTGAAATCTGACACACACGGGATCTCTCTAGAAGATAAGTTCTGATTGCTGCTCCTGAAATCCTCCCCCTCCCATCAAATTGAATTTCAACAAACTTTCCAAAACGACTGCACCATTGTTTCCATCAGAACATTAGTTTATTAAAGTTGCTGCCGAATATGCTCAGAATGGATCATCACATCTTAACAGCTACTTCGGGATATGCTTTATAAAGGATGATTTTAATAGCTAAATACTAATGCTAGATTGAACCGTTAATTAATTAGGCTAGAACATAAATCGCCAAGTTCAATTCCCATTTCAAAGAATTCAATTGCATATAAGTTATGAAAAACATGGCTCAACCAATGCTGTGGAAAATGTAAAACAATTGAACAGTGGAAAGCCTGAAAGTTCTCACCTGGAATTGTTATTTCTAGCAGTTTTTGCATTGCCAAAAGCTTCAAGAACTGGATTCGACTGCAAATAACTAATTAGTATAAAAAGTTGCTGGTTTCCAGAAAATATTCTTAAAACAATGCAAATATAAACAGAGATGCCACCTCGTATGGAAGCACTAGGAACTAGGAAATATGCACAGTATATCACTATTTCAACCCTTCCACAAAGTAGTTGATAAATAAAAACTTGGGGAACTGTTTTCTAGAATCCTTGATCATCATGCAGGTACAGCATTTGGATTTTACCATGGCATTTGCTTCAACAAGATTCAAAGAATCTCCCTAAGCTACCCGATGACGAGAAACATGACACATTCACTAGTTATGTAAGCAATTTCAGCCTAAATACTAAAAAGTGCTCGTCCACAAAGCCAATCACTCAAATAAAAGAGTTTGTATCCCTCGATATTTTCACATGAAATGACTATACTAGACTGTATAAAAAAGACCCGCTCAGTTGGCAGGCAAAGAGTTCTAATATTCACTATTTGAGCTGATATTTAATCATCCAGCTTACTTCTAACACTTGCTGTTCAACGGTGCGACCTTCAGCAGCAGTATGACCGCCCACATACGCAAGGTATCGCATGAGCATTTTGGTTGTTTCAGTTTTTCCGGCCCCACTTTCACCACTGACTAGAATCGAATTACTTTTACCTTCATTGATCATTTCCCTGTTCCAAATGTCAGCACCTTGAATAAATAGAATCTGTGGAGGCACCAGTATAGAACCCAAATAGCGATGATTCACCTGTATGCAATATCAGCAATTGCGAAAATATGAGGGTTGAGATCTCCAAATGGTGCTCCCCTGTATCGATCCATCATGTGAGAATCATATAAATGTGGAAGTCCTTCAAATGGATTGACAGCAATAAGAATGTTTCCAGTGTAAGTCTGCGAGAATGCCAAAAATTATAACAAAGCTGCAGTGACAAAATGATTTGTCTTAGAATAAAGTTAATTCTTTCTTACATAAATTTCATTCACTGCATATCTCGTCGATAAATTGTGCAGAACTGCAGGCTCATGCAAATAATGCAGCCTAGTCATGTCATCAACTCCACCTTCGGGTGGCTCAGCATCTCTTGGATATATATGTGATAAACTAACAACAACCTGCAATTTTACGATTCATAAAGCACAAAGGTGAGCCGGAAGTCCAACAATTTGGGAAAAACAACAATATTACTTACAACTTTATCGTTGCAAATTTGAATCTCAGCTTCTTCTCCCCTAATGTTAAGTACAACACCATCTACCCAAACTAATTCTGGATCTTCAACCCAAATCTGGGAACCGACATCAATTTCTCCTGGGATCCCCTGTACCAAGTGAGGCTTATGTTGTGACTAGGATGCAATACAAGAGACTGTGACGGAAAGAGAGCTCTGGAGTTACAAGTTCTTTTTTTATTTTGTTTTTTGCGTAATCTCTCTGATTCATCATTTTATGTTCTCCAACGTGCTTTTTAATTCTCAGATGTGAAAACTAAAAAGTGGCTGTCTTCTTCAAACCCTACGAGTTCGCTTTACTAGGAAATATCATATTCATCAAAGAGTTTTCATCTTCATGTTATCGGCTTCAAACACGAAGCATGCATGCAACATCTATTAGAACTAGCACATTGCTTCTTCTTTTTTTTCCTGAACGCATAATCACCATGATTGTTCGGTTAAGGCAAATATTATTTGTACCATTTAATTTGTCACTACGTTAAAAACATGTGAAAATAAGAACAATAAAAAAGCAACAACAACAGAAGAGAAAAGGAAAAGGAAAACCTACCATTCTACGACGATGAGCGGAGGTTTGCTCCTTTCAGATTATCACGAAATGATAACTAACATCCTCCTGAGTTTGCCGGAAAGAGAGACAAGTCCATGGACAATCACAACCTCTCCAAAAATGGAGGTAAGAATGTCGAAAGATAATGAAAAAAAGAAGACGTTGTTGTTGGAGGTGAAGAAGTGAAGAGAGGGAAGTAGTTGTGTTTTTTCCAGGATGTTCGCGGAGTGAGATGTGTTGTGACAGTTTGTGGAGTTTGAAGCAAAACTCTCTTCCTTCCATTTCGCCAGCTTGTGGTCTGTCTCTAGACTCTATTTTGGCGGGGACATCATGACCAATATGTTACGTCATCGTTTCTAACGGTCTTATTCTATTCAGCGCGGGAATAACTGTCATTTCCATTACTAAGAGCTGCTTTGCTTATGTTATGTTTGCTTATTTAAACGCACGCATAAATGAATCTCATCCAAACCAAGAGAACAGTCTAGTGCAATCAAATTCATTTGTCAATTTGAAACCAATTATATGACCATTATTTTAGTATTATTTATGATAATAATAACTAATATTATTTAAATTATTCATATAAGAAAATAATAAAATAATATTAACCATAATTACAAATAAGAACCACTAAAATAATGATTCTTTAACTTTTTTAATGAGTATAATATGTTACAAATTTGGAGATTTCATATTTGAACGTATATTCTAAATAAAATAATCAAAATTTAGAGATCCAAATAAAATTTAATTCTTGAAACTATATATCTCTTCGTAAACCTCTTTGAGAGATAACATATTCCTTTTTTTTATATGGTCTTCTATTATTCTCTTATAGACTTATTTTTCTTTTTTCTTTTTACCTTTTAATATGAATTGGTTTTGTTTAATTAATTTGGCATCTTTACATTTCATTACATACTTCCTTTTGAAATGATAAGTTTATTTTTTCTCAGTTATGCACTTCTATAATCACTTATACGATTTTTGTAAAAATTTGGATGCCAACCATTTTTCTATTTTTTGAAACGTTGATTAGAAACTTTTGGTGAGATTTTTATGAATTTAGATGCACCCGTTCATTTTATTTCATAAATTTTTATTCACTTGTTAATATTTATGTTGTTCTTACTTATTATAGGCATTCTTATTATCTTTAATATCTTGCTTAGAAGTTAGCTTATTCTTTATTTCTAAATATAATTTCTCAAATGTATTCAAAACTTATTTTTTAAAAGGTTTCATAACAAAAAAAAGCCCAAACTTTTGTCAAATTTTTTATTATAGTCTGAACTTTAAAAAGTTGCAATAAAATATCTAAACTTTCAGTTTTTTTCAATTCTAGCCCAAACTTGAAAAAGTAGCAATAAAATGCTTAAATTTTTAATTTTTTTCAATTATAGCCTGATATTAATGTTTCAGTTAAGTTTGCTGACATGACTTGCGTGTTTAAGAAATCTTAACGAATACATGTCAGTTAAAATTAACATAACAAATGAAGATCAATGAAACGATGCAATTTAATTACATACAAAAACAACGTCATTGTTTAAAAAAGACTTAAATTAAATTATGTGGCCTTAACAACCTTACACTTTGATTTCAATTTTTTTTCTTCATTTTCAGTTTGTTCTCTTGATGTCCTCATCCTTCGATTTTCAGTTTACGCAGCCTCAATGCCCTCACGATAATGGCACTAGGAGAACGAATTAAAAATAGAGAGCTTACTGATGCAGAATGTTGTAATGCGAGAGTTGTGTTGGGCGCAGGAAGAACAAACATAAAACAAAGGGTTGAGGGCATCAGGAGAACAATAAATAACGTCAGGCTAGAATTGAAGAAAATTAAAAGTTTGAGCATTTTATTTTCTTTTTTTAAAGTTTGGGATATAATTGAAAAAATTGAAAGTTTGGGTATTTTATTGCTATTTTTTAAATTTCGGAGTATAACTGAAATTCTGACGAAAGTTTGGGGTTTTTTTGTAATTAACTTTTTTAAAAAATATTTTTTATAAAAATGTGAAGATTAACTTACTTTGCTTCAATTTGAAGTAAGAAGACTCTTTATAACAAAAAATTTTTCTAAATAGTAAAATACAAGGTAGATGTTGTGAATAAAAATAAATACTTATAAATAAAAAGAACATTGAAGTATTAATATGTCGAACGATTAAGATAACCAATAGATATGTGATTAATGTGAAAAGCAAAACAAATCTAAAGCATTAAGATGATAACCAACAAATAAGGAGTTTGAGTAACATGTGAAACTATAATATCTACTCAAAGTTCCAATAAAAGGATCATTATTATTCACTTCTTAAATTGTAATCTCAAGTAGAAAAGACTAAGTTAACACACTTTTCAAGATTTTAAGAACCATAAAAAGTAATAAATTTGATTATTTTTTTTAGTTCCCAATGGCACCTAAGGGAGAGGTAAATTGGGTATCAAAAAGATTTAAAAAAAGTTTCTATTCAATCTATTCAATTGACAACAATCAATATAATAAGGATGAAGAAATTATTTAGCATTAATCAATTAGAAAATTGAATAATAATTTAAAGAGGATGGGAAAAAATGCAAATCGATTATAGTGGTTTGGAAAACAACCCTTGCTTATGTTCACTCCTATAATTCTTCTTAGAATTCTACTATAATTCTTCTTTCAAGACAAAAAATAACCATTGTACAATCTTTTCTAGGTAAAGAGGAATCCTTTTTACAATCTTTTTCTGAGGTGAAATGTAACATATTAAATGTGAGTAATTTATGAGAGGCTTAGAAATGCTTCTTTATGCTCATGCATAATATGCTATGCACATATATATGAATAGTGAATTTATCTGCGCATGAAGTAAGTGTACATGAATTCATGAATAATTCCGGATATAATTGGATTGATTTGTGAATTTTTGAGAATTATGAATGTTTTTACATTGGAAAAGTTTGAATTTTGGTGAATTTAGGTATAATTTCAAAACTTTTGGGATATTTGAAAGTTTAGTGGATTTTGAATTTATCAATATTCGAATGTTGGTAAATTTAGGAGTTACTTTTGAAATTTATGGAGTATTGTGAAAAATAGGGAATAAGAAATTAAAAGATATTTGGAGATAATTGGATTGTAAAGATGAGAGTTAAAGAGTTTAGTTCAAAAGAAACTTGGTTAGAGCTT
>JANZLX010000004.1:14201765-14220362 GCA_025531955.1 Erythroxylum orinocense | reverse complement strand
ATTAATAATAAATATTTTCATTACAAAACTGTAACTGAAGAAGATAAAGTTACATGTAAATACACTTGCTTTCTAGGACATTATATTTACATAACTCCAATATGTGCTACTTCAAGACCAACGGTCGTAGTATATGCTTCTGAAGATATGACGCCTAGTCCAGTAATTGTAAAGGTAGGAGGTTTGACAAATAAGTTTGGTTCCGGGAGATCAAAGTCATCAGGGTTGGGTAGTCGTGGGACTTGTCTTCCAAATAGGTGTGGGACATCTCTAATTGACGACACAGTACTCAAGGGTATAATGTGCATAATTAGATGCACAAGAGTCTCTATGTTGTAACTGACATCTCCAATCTTAATGGATCTGTACTGCCCTTCTGTAAGTTTTCCAACTACCTGAGAAGATTCTTCAGAGGTTCGATGACCACAAATGCTTCCTGATGCCTTCGAAATGTAATGAGAGATATAAATTCCTCGGTGATGAGCTGCATAACACGCCTCATCAATGTTTCTCACTTCAGATTTGATATGTTCTTCTGTCAGATCACTTGTTATTCCTTCAGGGTACAATTTCTTCTTCCCCTTTTCCACACTGCGAACAATGTAAGGTCTTGGTTAAATGTCAGGCACAATCTTGATCAAAGTTTTCTTTGTAATTGGTAGGATAGTATACTTCTGCCTTGTCATCTGTGTGGGATATGGTTTGGTTCCCTCATCTCACAGAACACTATACATACTTATCTCTTCATCATTCAACAGATGTATTGTACCATTATTTACCAAGATTGGTTGAAATTATACCTTGACTGACCTTTTTGGGGTTTCTTTGATGATTATAGAGCTGCAACTCCTGATAGGTTGAACTTCTTCAATAATCTTTATCCTCAAATCCTCTTTTCTCAAAGGTTTAGGAGGATTGACCTATGCTAGGCTTTGTTCAATTGACTTTTTCTTTGATTGAACAGCAGGAGGAGTGCTTTTTTTCTGATTGATTTTCTAGTTTTTATTTTCTTCAGTCAACCTAGGAGTTTGTTGAGATTGAGGTTTCTTCTTCTTAAACTCCAATTTCCTCTTTATCTCAGTCTCTTTAGCCAATCTTCTTGAATCTTCCTTCAAAATTGAAACTAAAGACTTGGTTGCCTGAGGTGTTTTCTTCTCAGAGTCTCCACCATGAATCAACTCTTTTCCTTTCTTTTCCTCTTGCTGACACAGGGTTCGTACTCTGGGTGACCTTTTTGCTTGTTTGGGTATCTCTAAAAGGAGTGCTTCTCCCTTTCTCTTCAAGGTCACTTTCTCCCTATATCGTACCTGGCTTCCTTCTTTATGAGAAATCGCCTTTACCTTTATTGCTTCATCTGACGATTTCTTTTCTCCTTCTGCAGGCATTCTCTCAATGGATTGAGATTTTAATCTTCTTGTGGGAGTTCGTTTTTCATTGAAACTCTGCTTAACAGTGCGCTCCCCCTCAATCGTTACTATCGTCTTAGAATCTGTTTCTCCTTTTTCTAGATTCTTCAAACCCATTCTACCAATTGTTGTAGATTTGATGACGCTTCTGATATTCAACTTCATCCTGTTTCCTCTCTCCAAAAGAACTCCAGAATCTCTGAATATTCTTGTCAGCATCATCCCATACGGTAGGGCGGTTGAGTCTTTCTTCGACTTTACCATATAATGAAAAATAATAAATGGAAGGTCTATGGGTTGGTGATTGAGTAGATGAAATAGGCATTGTTCATCTAGAGTCGTCACCAGATTCCTCGATCCTGTTTTCTGTAGAACACAATGGAATATTAATGAATGTAGAACCCTAGCCTTCGGCACAAGACTTGAGGCCTTCTTCTCCTTTGGGTTATTACATCCATATAGTTGTTGATTAATCTGTATCTCCTCCATGCTAGCTTTAGTCATCCGTTTAGCTTTCTAAGCAAGCTTCTCTCTAACACATGGACACTTTGTGGCCTTCTCGATTGTCTTCAATGTCACTATGATTGACAGTCTATCCATCGCTGATACTAGCATATCTTCAACTACTTCCATATTCTTCCAGAAGTTATATACTTCATTCATGTAAACTATTTCATAAATCTAGAAGACGTTCCTCCATCCGGCTGCTACAATCTCCGATTCGATATCCATCCGGTCCTTCTTCAAGGACTTAAAATCAACAAGTCTTCCATTAGTCATTGATTGATCCATCTGTTTCTATAGTCAACAAAGAACTGAACACACAACTGTATTTCTACACAAGGTAAGGTTGGTTTCTGAGGTTGAGAGTGAGGGCAAAAAGGGTTTGATATTAGAACAGAGTAATGGAAAATGTTGTTGAGAGTTCTTCAAAAGTCGATGTAGGGTATGTCAAGAGTGTTCTAGAGTAGGTGGTATTCTTAAGGGTTTGAGATGGTTTCCCTCGAAAAACATTCTTATGAAAGAAGTTACCATCTGTAACTTATTATTACTGTTAACGTTAACTCTTACGACTTTTTATCTGGGTCCTGAAGTGTCAAACGGTTGTTCAGTCAACATCACCATGTTAAGGTTTTGTCTGATTTCTTTGAATCTTTTGTCACTCAATAGATTAGGGAAGATTTCCACCCAATGATAGTTCGCCTCAACAAACTGAAGACTCACAATCTTCCTTTGAACGTAGTCTCGTAGAAAATGATGTCTAACTTCGATATGCTTGACTCTCAAATGTTGTATAGGGTTCTTTGATAAGTTGATGGCAATTGTGTTGTCACAATAGATTGGGATTTTGTCTTCTTGTACTAAGTAGTTTTCTAACTGATACTTAATCCACAACGTCTGTGAATGACAACTTGCGGTTGACGTATACTTAGCTTTTGCAGTTGATAGAGCAATTGAGCTTTGCCTCTTACTTGACTAGGAAACTAGGTTGTGGCCAAGGAAGTGACATCCTCCACTCGTACTTTTTCTATCAATTCTATCTCCGGCATAGTCCGCATCACAGTAACCAATTAACCTAAAATCTTTACCTTTCTCTTAAATTAAGCAAAGATTAGTAGTACCTGATAGATATCTCAAAATTCTTTTAACAGCAATATAATGATACTCTCTCGGATCTACCTGAAATCTTGCACACAAGCACACACTAAATAGAATGTCAGGTCTACTTGCTGTAAGGTAAAATAAAGAACTAATAATCCCTTTATACAGGGATTGATCAACCTTCTTACCAGTTTCGTCTTTAGACAAAAGGTTTGAAGGATGCATCGGAGTTGACATTGGTTTTACTTTTTCCATATCATACTTAATCAACAATTCCTTAATATACTTCTATTGATGAATAAAAATCTTTTCTTCAGTTTGTTTTACTTATAACCCAAGAAAGAATTTTAACTCACCCATCACCTCAAATTAATTTTTCATCAAAATTTCAAAAATAGTACATAACTTTTTAGAAGTAGCACCAAAGATAATGTCATCAACATAAATTTGAACAATGAGAAAATCATTCTTAATGCACTTTCTAAATAGAGTCTTATCTACTTGACCTTTGTTGAACTTGTTCTCAATAAGAAAAGAACTCAAATAATCATACCAAGCTTGAGGAGCTTGTTTCAAGCCATACAAAGCCTTATGAAGTCTATAGACATGATCCGGTTTCTTGACATCTTCGAAACCAGGAGGTTGCTTCACATAAACTTCTTCATCTATAAAGCAATTCAGAAATGCACTTTTCACATCCATTTGAAAAAGTTTTATATCGTGACAGACAACATATGCAAGTAAAATCCTAATAGCTTCTAGTTTTACTACAGGAGCATAAGTCTCATTGTAGTCTATTCCTTCTTACTGATTATAGCCTTGTGATACTAATCTCGCTTTGTTACGACTCACTCTTCTTGATTCGTCTAGCTTATTCTTAAAAACCCATCTAGTTCCTATGATGGACTTTTTCGATGGTCTGAGAACTAAGGGCCAAACTTTATTCCTAGTAAACTGGTTCAGCTCCTCTTGTATAGCTAATATCCATGCTTCATCTTGAAGATCTTCATCAATTTTCTTAGGCTCTATTTCAAAAACAATTGCTACATTGGCTTCTCTTCTAAATTTGGACCTTGTTCGCACACCTTCTGAGGTCTCTCCTATAATCAACTCTTCTGGATGAGAACTATTATATCTCCAATCTCTTTTCAATTCAAGAGTCTCAGGAATATATTTAACTTTGTCCAAAGGGGTATCTGATGGTGACACATCTTCATTATTAATCAAAGATACTGATAGGGTTTCATTTTCAGTATCATCTCTCTTACTTGGTTGAGAACTATTATCAAACTTGACATGAATAGTCTCCTCAACAATCTTAGAGGTAAGGTTGTAAACCTTATAAGCTTTTGAAGATAATGAATAGCCTAAAAAAATTCCTGAATAAGTCTTAGAGTCGATTTTATCCAAAATTTCCTTTGGTATTCAATATAGAGCACCTGGAATCGAATGGATGGAAGTAGGATATATTAGGTTTCCTTCCATTCCATAACTCACATGCAGTTTTCTTCAACAAAGGTCGCAAAATTATTCTATTTTGAATACAGTTTCTGCTCAGAAGTACTTAGGAAGATCCATCTCATATAGCATAATCCTTGCCATTTCCTGAATCGTCTTGTTCTTCCTTTCAACAACTCCATTTTGTTGAGGAGTTCTAGATGCAGAGAAATTATGGAAAATTCCATTCTCCTCACAAAATATTCTGAACTTCTCATTTTCAAACTCATCACCATGATCACTTCTAATACTAGCGATAGACATTCCCCTCTCATTCTGTAACTTTTTGGAAAGCACTTTAAAATACTTAAAAGACTCGTCCTTATGTGATAAAAATAGTATCCAACAAAACCTAGTGAAATCATCAATAACAACAAGACCATACTTCTTTCCTCCAAGACTCAATGTCCTAATTGGACCAAATAAATCCATTTGTAACAACTCTAGAGGTCTAGAAGAAGTTACAATATTTTTAGAAGAAAACATTGTTTTAACCTGTTTTCCTTTATGACAACTTTCACAAAAGAAAACCATGTTAAAACTTATTTTTGGTAATCCTTTTGCCAAATCATGTTTAATCAACCTGGAAATATGTTTAAAACTAACATGACCTAGCTTTTTATGCCAAATCAGTTTTTCTTAATCAATTGATATAAAACAAGAAATATTTTGACTTTGTAAATCTTCTAAATTGAGTTTGTAAAGATTGTTTCGTCTTTTGGCTGAAAAGAATATAGACCCATCTTTGTTTTTACTTCACAAGAATTTTGATTAAAAGACATTTCAAAACCAAAATCACATAATTGACTGACACTAATCAAATTGTGTTTTAAACCATCAACTAACAACACATTATCAATTCACCCAAAGGAATCTTTGCCGATTTTACCGATTCTGATTATCTTGCCCCCTAGTTGTCTCTAAAAGTTACCGATTCTCCCTTCTTATACTAAATATCTAGGAACATAGACCTTCTTCCCAGCATGTGTTGCGAGCATCCACTGTCCAAGTACCAATGGTGCTACCTGCTTCTTCCAAGGACGGATATCCCCTCTTCACTACTCTTCTTTGGCTTTCTTTTCAGCAATAGACATTCAGATTTGTAATGTCCTGGTTTATTGCAATAATAGCATATGACGGATGTTTTCTTATTCTTTCCTTCATCTTTTCTATTCTTCTTGAAGGAGGATTTTTTGTATCCTTTAGCCTTTTTCTTCCACATGAGTTTGATTTTCCTCGAGATAAAGGATAGGTCATCATCATCTTCGTTCGAATCTTGATCTGATTCACTGGAGTTGTCATTCTTGACTTCCTCGATCTTCAACACTTTTGACGATGAACTCCTCTTCCTTTGATTCTTATGATTCTTCTGTCCGACCTTCAATTCTATAGATTTATCCCGCCTAGGTTTATCTTCTGCATCGAGTTCCACTTCATGTGTTTTCAGGGATCCAAGCAATTCATCAAGCTTCAACACGCTCAAGTCCTTGGCTTCTTATACTGTAGTGACTTTTGGTCTCCATCTCTTCGTTAGACTTCTGAGGATCTTTCAAACGTGATCTTGATTGTCATAAGTTCTGCCGAGAGCTTTAAATCCATTAATGATAGTTTGAAATCTTCCAAACCTCTGATCGATAGACTCTTTGTCCTTTATTTTGATCAGCTTATACTGGTGTGTACAAGAATGCTTATCTTGGATTCCTTTACTTGATTGGTGTCTTCGTGTGCAATGGATAGCGTATCCCACATCTCCTTTGCAGTGTTGCATCTGTAAACTTTATTGTACTCACTTCTGCTTTTGGCACAGTTTAAAAAGAACTTGGCCTTCGAATTCAGCTGGGATCTTACTTTTTGATCTATAGACCATCTGATTCGTGGAATAGCATTTCCTTCTTCATCTACCAGTGTATACGGTCCAGTTTCTATTATCTCCTAAAGATCGATATGAGTAGATTCAATGAAGAGCCGCATCCTATCTTTCCAATAATGGTAGTCTTCTCAATTGAATGCAGGAGGTCTAGTGACGGAGGTGTCTTCAACTATATATATGTGTGATTCTACCATGGATCTTTATCCCCACTTTGTGACGGTGGTTCTTAGACACTGAGCTTTAATACCAATTGAAGTAAATCACACGTTAGTATAGGCTTTATATTTGATATACAAAATGCGCAAGAAGGGGGGGTTGAGATGTGTATTCGTTTTCTTGAATATAATCCCCTTTTCAAAATCTTTTTTTGAAAACTTGTTTTTTCAGAACTATTAAATAATAGTATTACGAAATATTGCAATTTGTTTCAAAGTACTTGTATAAAACAATGAGAATTTGAAAGTTGATAGTTAAGAGTAAGAATTAACACAGCAGATTTATACTGGTTCACCCCAAACCGTGGGCTATGTCCAGTCCTCAGAATCCTTTCTGAGATTTCACTATACTTCTAAAAAATACAAGTATTCTTTTCACCAAGCCTCTTCAGGTCTCTTACAGCAAGTATTCTTTTCTCACTTAGCCTTTTCAGGCTATCAGTTTTCCTTCTTTCTACTGAAAGATATTTCGAGCTTTGTTACAGACAATAGTAGCTCTAAAGTTTAGCAAAATAATGTTTCTAGCTTTAGAATCTCTAGCTCTTTTAAAATTCACTAACTTCTGCAGTCTTTGACTCCAACTCGTATTTATAGCCTTCGTCTTCAACTGCTTCTTGATAACTGCTTCTTTTTTCTTGTTTCTTAATCTTTGAAGAAACAGTTATTCAGTTGAGTTTTGTAACTAACTCAAGCTGATTAGTCATCCGACGTGGTATCAGATCTTCGTCTTAGATTCTTTCGTCTCATTTCTGCTTCCGCTTCCATCTCACTTTTCTATCGTCTCATTTTTGCTTTCCGCTTCCGTCTCATTTTTCTATCGTCTCACTTTTGCTTTCTACTTCTGTCTCATTTCTATCGTCTTAATTTTGTTTTCCGCTTCTGTCTCATTTCTATTGTCTCATTTTTGTTTTCCGCTTCCATCTCATTTTTATCGCCTCATTTTTGCTTTTCTTTTTCGTCTCATTTCTATCATTATTATTTGGTCTTCATGAAAATTATTAATCGGAAAGTCATTTTGACTTAATAACTTTTACTACCATATGAAGACCTAGAAACACATATGTCATTCCTAGAATTCATTTGAATTAATTGTTAATAATGTAACAAATGTTTATGTATATAACTCACAATATTACTTTGTTGACATAATATAGTGGTATCTTCAACTATGTTTGCATTGATAACCTATATTAATAAAATGTAACATAATCATTAGTTATTACAAACAAGATAAATTGATAAAAAAATTGAATGGTTATATACCTGTGAAGATATATTAGTGATCACTTAACAAACATAATGGAAATAACAATATGAGTTTGACACACAAGTAAAGCACACTAAGTAATGCAAGGTATAATAAAAAAGGTTTTATACCTAAGAAGCTGTTTCACTAAGTAATGTTGAGCCTTCCTTATTGGATTTTTTTTAGCTTTATGGCCATAATTACCATACTTCTTACTTTTTTTTACGCATCTCTTCCAAGACAATTTGTTTGATTTTTTTAAAAACATTTTAGGCTCATTTGGTCCGTTCTTTCTAGTTATTTTTGGTCTCCTTGGCATGAATTTTTAAGTGGTGGGTGTATCATCTCTCATAAATCATATGATAAAAAATTAAACCCTTAATAAGTTATAACATGTGTTCATACAATCTGAGAAATTGAGCATTCTTGTAATAGTCACCTATAAATTTCTCGACCCTTTTCTTAGAATAATGGATAACACTGATTGTATGTTTACAATGTTATCCTTATAGATCCTATACATAACAACTACATGATTTTTGTCTACTAATCTTTACAATATATTTTCCATCACCTTTTGAGACTTTATATTCCCCCATCTCCATTCCACACTATTATCAATTGTATTGCATCTTTGTTTTTCTTTTCTAATTTCTTTATAACGGTATGTATAATATCTAACTTCCAAACATGTATAAATTCTCTCCTTTTGCATATCATATATGAATATAAGTTCTTTACCGCTACCTAATTCTAAATTATAAGCCGGTAGATTCACAAATCAACTCTATTAATTAATATTTTCTACTTCCACAATAACCCAAGTTAATGGGTACATCCTTCCATCATTATCCCTCCTTATTGCACTTAACAACTACCCTTAGAACTTAGTATTTAGAAAGAAGCTATCAATCATAAAAATTAGCCTTAGATGCCTCCATCCTGTTTTCATGGAATCAAAGAAAATATGTAAGCTTTCAAACTATAACTAACATATAACTCCTATGGCCATCTCATAATATACCTAAATCTATTCTTATGGCTTTCACTCTTCTTCAACTTGACATTGTATCTTGTTTGCACTACATAATTTACAAAAATATATTTAAATTCTTTTGCACTTTTATACTCTATCCCTAGTCCCCAGTCCCTAGTGTGGTGCCTTATCAGTTGGATTATGCTTGATACTTGTTGGTCTTCATAATGAGTCACTAGGTTATTCTCTTCTTGGATATTCTTCATTGCTAATGAAAATATTACAATTAGTTTAATCAATTTTAATTAGTTTATGTTATTAAAAATATCAACTTCTATATACCCATCCTATTGGTCCCAAACATCTTGATCATATTCATTAGCCTTACTAACTTCTTTAACAATATATCGTCAACAAGCTCATCAACCTTACTAACTCCTTCATTAGCATGTTCATTATCAATATAATCCACCTTAAGACCATTACTTCCATCTTCACCTTTACTATCTCCATCCTCTCCTTTTCATAAAGTTTACAAGCTTAGGGAACCTTTGGTTTGATTAAAAAAAATCTCAATGACTAACTAAATTTGAAACTTGGTATTCCCTATGTCACATATTTACCTATAACTGACATAATCAAGGGTCATTTTATTCAAAAATACTTGTTTACATACCAACATATTTTAAATCTAGTTTGGCTATAAACTTCCCACCATAAAATTGCCCCGTACAGTTATATGAGGTAATTATAAATATGTTCATATACAAGTTAACAAACATAATGGTGCCTAGAGTCATTGTAAGGAATCAGAATATGAACTATATGATAATAACACATATAAAATGTAAATCTAGATTATTTCCTAACATAGGATGGCCACATAATACACCATCTATTAAGAGGGATTTTACACAACTAAATTAAAGAAATAGGTGTAGGAACTAATCTTAAGGTTTGAATAAGAAACTAATAATCACATATTGTAAAAAAAAAAGTACTTGGGCTTTTTTGGTTTAATAACCGAACTTAAAAATCAAAACAGTCAGACTTTCCTAATTAATACTTTTAAGTAAGGAATCATCTTTATATTTTTCCTGATAGCTATTAATCTTAACCTAAATAAGAACCTTTTAAAATAAGCCTACACTAATTTTGCTCCTACAAATGAAATTGACAATTACATAAAATTAACAAAAATATGGGTTATTATGAAATGAAATGGCAAATGGTTTCTAAACAAAAATTGTATGAAAAAATTCCCTTCCTAATTTGTTTTACAAAGAAGAAAACATACTACATGATTAATTTTATGAAAATATCTATGAATTGTAAAACCATTAGAACTTAACGAATAATAATAATTGATATGAGAATTTTTAACTATTAAATTCAAACTATATGAGAATTTTTAACTATTAAATTCAAACTTGCATTATTTATATATATAAGTACACAAAAATAATGGCTATTAGGAATAGGAGTAATACACGTGAAAAGGAAGAGTGTGAATGCATTATCAAAGATTTGGTGAGGCATGTAAGTAAGGAAGCCACTTGAGATTGCCTTTTTTTTTTTAATTTATAAGATTCTTACTCTCTTTCACACGTATTCCTTCATCATCTTCATTCTATTTTTCTAGTTACTTAAACTTCCTTCTTATATCTCACTCTTCTAATTATCTGTACCCACATTTGTAAAAGAACATGTAACTTCTATATTAATGCCTCATAGCTTATTTTTAAACTTTGTATTCATTCTCATATATGTTATGGTAGTTTCTTTCATTTCCAGTGATTTGAACCTAAAAGCCTTCATTTTTTTCCTAAAGATCATTGATCATTTTCGTTTCTTAAGCTACACTAATTTAACTCCTATGAAGGAAATCGATAAATGCATGAAATTAATTGAAACTACTAAAACAGAGAGTAAAGAATATAAGAATGAATAGGAGACTTAAGAGAAGCCTAATAGAGGGGCCATATTAAAAATTCAAAGTGATTTCTAAACAATAACAATATTATTATACAAACAATGGACCATGCAAAGAAGAAGGATTTATAAATGGATTTTGTGGTTTCTAAAGCAATATGGACCATATACAACAAAAATAATGATAAATGGGACAACCTACCACGATTTATTATTCCCTCTTCACTTATTTCTGTCATCCTCTTATTCACTAGAGGAAGCTGGTACGTGATACAAAACATATAGGAGAAGCATTTAAGAAATTAATGATTTTTGTTAATGAAGTTATAGCTCCTTTGTGTTTAGCTCAAACTTTTTAAAATAAATTGAAGTTGCTATAATGCAAATATATGGCTCCTATAAAATAGTATAGTAAGTTATCGTTCCCTCAAGGAATGATTAGTCACCTTGTAATTAAAATTGACTTTTGTTTAAGTAAACCAAATAATGAGAGATTGAAATTGCAAAAATTCACAATTTAAAGGCTTGCAAACACACTTCAAAATGTCACAAAAATGAGAATACAATTTTGGTTTAGAGAATCAAATTATAAATGTTAGGATCATTCTCTCCGTACCATATAATACCTCACTTTGGTAATGTAATCTTGCTTAGTCCTATGCATTCTAATATATTGGCCCTTTATCTCTCAATACTCGAACCAATTAAGCCTAAAATAATAATTAAAGTTTGGTATGTGATCTCTCAACTTACATACTCTTCTTAACCATTAAGTGGATATAAAGTAACTGGCTAAAAGCCCAATTTGGGGCCAAAAGTTGTTGGGTGTGATCAATTTATAACCAAACATTATAATATACTAAATTAGGGTCTAAACGTTATTGAGTTTGCTCAATATTAGGCTATTTTGGACAGAAATTTGACAGTGTCACACACATGCTGTTAACTCTGAGTGAGTGTCTTACGTTACATTTTTGTGACCTATTTTCTAACACATTCCTTATTTCCAATGTTACATTGATTTTACCGTAACCTAAAACTTTCACCAGTACGGAATTCCAACCATACTACCATGATTAAGGATCCACTTCCTGCTTCTGGCAAAGCCATGTCCTCGCCATCTTCTATTCCTTGTCCTAGTAGTCTCAAGCATAGTTTTTACATTATAATCAGAATAATTTATAATAGAAACTAGAAAAGGACAACATAATATAGTAACACAAATTGTTTCCTTCATATTAATTAACATAGTGAAATGGTTTGTGTCTATTTGTCATGAACTAAACGAATATGGTATATGATTAATGCTTGCGAGTTTGTCTTTTGCTCTGTTTCATGCATTGTGTGGCTATTACATCAGTTAACTTGCATTCCAATCCTAGTTAAGAACAAAAAGGGAATATTGTCATTTAATATGTTACCAGAAATCAATTCCTTAGTATATAAGGAAATCGAATAAGAAATATTACTTGATATATTAAAAATTTAAAAGCCTGGAGATCTATTTCTTTACAATTAGATGTTGATGAACAAAGATTGCAAGTATCTAGTTGAATGTTATGATCTTCTTGGGGTGTATCTGTATCGACATTACATTCATGCATTAACAACTATGAATTTTATGTAATAGGATAGGTTAGTGTATATATATATATATGCTAAAGCTACCTAAACTATTTTCCTCTATATCCATATTAGCTCTTCGTATTTTTCTTTTATTTTATGGATAGAAATGGCTCTTCAGTTATATACTCATGCCATATATTGTAATGCATCTACAACCACATTAACAAAAATATCGTAACACCAGCAGCTAATAGTAAATATTCCTCACCTTATGCTACACATCTTTATATACATATATATATAGCTATAACTTAGTAGTTATGGTGGAGAGTGGATTTCTTACAAATTAATAGTTTTTGGAGCATAAGATAATGTGATTTTAAACTTAATTATCAAGATGTGTGAGGAAAAATAATAACGGGAAGTCCTTTTGGGGTATTGGCAAGGATTGACAATGATCTTCTCATCAGAAATTAGCTTCTGAAACCTGAATCTTTTCACCAAGTTGTGCATGAACACTAATATTTCCAGTCTAGCATATTCCTTTCTAGGACACATTTGAGATCCTCCACCAAATGGGACATATGTGTATGGTACAGGTCCATTTCCTTCAAATCAAGTTAGATCGAACATTTTTGGTTTAGGGAAGCACTTTGGACTTTTATGTGTTGAACTTGCACTCCAATACAACTACATGCATACAAGACATCACGTGTAAATTTATCTATTCTTATCGAATTTGTTAATCATTTAGACTTTTGATTTAGAGAATTAAAAGTACCAGTCAACCCTTTGGAATTGTGAGACCATTGAAAATGAAGTTGTTGATGGATTCTCTAAAAGCACCTTAAAGGGGAGAAGCAAGTCTCATGACTTCAGATGCTATGTTCTATGAGTACTTCACCTTCTATATGTCATTCCAGTTCAACAACTCTCTTGGTGCTTTTGTTTATGCTATCTCCATTTATTCTATACATGTCACAAAAAGTAAAAACAATTGCACTATAACTATTCAAATTAAAATGACAAAAATTAATAATAAAGAGTAATGCCTTTATAAATATGCTTGTAAATGTGGGGGAGTTCCACAAGAGACTTGACAATGATGGTATAGGCAGCACTAGTAGTGTCGTGTCCACCAATCAATAGTTCTATGATCTTATTTGCGATGTCGCTCTCGTTTATGTACATTTTGTACTCAAAACTTCTCATCAATATGTGGGGCAATACGTCCTATGTAGCTGATGCCTTTCCCTCTACCATATCAATATTTCTTCATTTAAGGCAAGAAGCTCGTTCCTTATAAATTTTGAAGTGTTAATGGCCCAATGAAATGTAGTTCCAAGTAAATCAATAGGGATAGAAATAATTCCTAAAGCCAGAGGATAGAAATGGTTGTATTTTGGCGATGTGATTTAGCTCTTTTGAGGCTGACAAACAATTGACATGCCAAATGAAACATATAGTTCTTTGCAACATAGAGGACGATAACTTTGTTTTTGTTTTCCTATTTGGAGGCAAATTGACTATGTGTTATAACATCATAACATCAATATATTGTTAAAGAGCGTTAGGTTTTAAGAACTCAAAAATCATTTTGTGCATCTTTATGGCTTCTTCTTTGGATGAGGTCTGAAGAGAAAATGGGAAGACCTTATCGACAGAGTCAAGCTACCATAAAACAACAAACTTGTTCTTATTGGGGAATAAAAACTTGTTGGCTATTGCATTACTGACAACGATAGTTATCTAGTCGAGAATATTGGTTTTAAAAACCTTCGATGAATATTTAGAAATTAAATCAAAACACGAACTTCTCAAGATGGCCTTTCCATCCAGTGAACAAGAACTAGAGGCTCTCTCCGAAGTGGGGACGACCAGGTTTGCTTGGAGGAGGATTGGCATGGCTACATTGAGATTGGCATGACATGAAGGGCTAATTATGTAATTAGTGAAGCTTTTCGTAAATCTATTCCATTTGCATGTAATCTTAAATATGAAAAGAAGTTTGAGTTGATAATATGAATGATAAAGACCTATAAGTATTCATACGAAAAAATAGGTGGCCGACAAATCCTAATATTCACGTAGTTGAAATAGAAATCACACCAACTCTAAGCAAACAAATCCTGATATTAATTGTTTCCTTCAATCATATCTCTTCTCTTCAACATCTAACGTCCTTTCCAAATTAATTGAATCTATCTACTACCCTTTACGATGCTTACTCATTAATGAGATAAACAGGATTTTTTTAATAAAAAAGATTGTAGCTTTTATATTATATTGAACAAAATGAAGTCAAAGAAGGACGAGAGTTAGTAATTACTCACGGTTTGATACTCCATTATTGCATAATAAAATAATAAAGTCTAACAAGGTTCTCGTTACTGGTATATAGCTTAGCTTTGACTATAAAGATAGAATAGACTTATGTGGTTTTGCATCTCCTTCTAGTACAATGTACATATCCTTTGGTGACATTTTTTCTTTTTCTTTTTTTCCCCATCCTTGAAAGGAAAAGAAGATCACTATATATCTACCGGCAAAGCTAGATATATAACCTTAAAGAATTTCCTTTTTTTTGGGTGTAGAAACCAATATATATACAACTAGGAAGCATTTTCTGCTTCTAAGAAGCAATAATGGTTTCCTGTACTTTTGTTGATTCTTTCTAGAAATATACGATGTACATGCTTATTACCTAATAACGTTATATAAGTAATTGACGTATTAATATTAGTGTAAACTAACAAAAGGATCGTTTTTCCATTCTTGGTTCTTCTTTTCTTCTTCTTTCATGTCTCTTTATTGTTCTTCTCTTTCCTCTAATCCATAACTTACATGCGTGATGGTATACTTCAATGAATATTAAGTTTTAAATAGAAGTCCATATATACATAATACTAAGCTAAGATTGTGGAGGAAAATTGATTGATAATAGAATGTGGAAGCTGAAGATAGCAAAGGGAGATCTATGGCTGGAAAAACTAATAATCTCATAAGAAGACAATAGTGGTAGTGTGATCCTGATGCAGGAACTTCTAAAGTACACACTCAGGTAGAAAAGGTTTGTTAGGAATTCAAGAAAAATTAGTTTAAAATGAAACAAAGTTCTGACTTGATAGGCAGAATATTGAAAACAATAAGAACATTGGAATTAAGGAAGGTGTGAAATAATAGGTCATGAAAATGCCAGGTAAAACATCTCACTCAGAATTAATGGTGTGTGTGTTAAATTGTCAAATTTCCATCCAAAATAGCCTAATATTGAGAAGACTCGATAACGTTTATACCTTAATTGAGTAGATTATAATTTTTGGCCCTAATTTGATCAAACTCAACAACTTTTGGCCTTAAATTGAGCATTTAACCTAAAGTAACCAATTGGACAACCATCAAAACATCCAAGATCTCTCTCTAAATGTTATGCTAGACTGATGTGTGAAGTATTCTCAAGGGTGCCCGCTCTCATGGTACATCCAAACTGATTTCCTAACTCCCTTTCTCAATGTAAGCAAGGCATATAAAGTCCACGCATCATAAGCATTAAAGCGAACTATTCGTTAAACCAAAGTCAGTTCTTACATGGTTATGGTAAGAACAACCCTAAAATCTACATATAAATCCATTACAATCATCAACAATATAATGAAAACAAGTCCATATAAATTCTCCATACAATAACTAAAAAAAAAGAGAGGAGAATAGAAGGCTTATGAGTTGAAGAACAAAGCTAGAACTTGGTGTGGCAGTTTTGAAATCTCTTGAAATCAATTGATTCTTCTTAAAAATCCATCAAAAAATGTGTCCGTTGTCCTCCTTTTAGTGTGCTACATGACCGTCTTCCTTTTTGAAGGCTTAAAATGGGTGTTTTTATACCCTATTTAAATCGACTTAGGATGCAAGTGGAGCAAGCTGGAATTGCTGGTTGGAAAGTTAGAAAATTCTAGCTTCTACCTAAGTCGACCTATTGTTTTCCAAACTTATTTTTTAAAATTTCTCTTTTGATACCTTCAACAAGTTCATATGCAAGTAAGTTGATAATAAACAAAAATAAAGTCTGAATCCTACCTAACATTGACATGAAACCATGCAAAATTTATGTACATCAAAGCACATCAAAAGCATGCAAAACCTAAGCTTAAGAACCTTCATTTATAACATAACCTGCAATTTATCATATACAATCACATATAAATGCAATTTATATGAAAAGAACAAAAAACATATGTTGAGCCCCGTTCCCGAAGCCCAAGATGTTGGACCTCGTTACCTGAGCCTAACTATCTAGCGTCAAAAAGCGTAAGTCTTCTCCTTGTAGGGTTATTTCTATGAACCCTCATTTGCTTTGCATAAATCTTTTTGAAATCAAGACGAAAAGCTATCAATTTTTTGTGAATAGGTAGAAAAGCGTGTTAGGAATCCAATGCTTCAAGAATCACTTAATTTGGACGTTGGACGAAGAAGTTATGGCCAAAAGAATCCAATATGTTTATGTCCTTACTCGTATTGCACATGTCTTGGTGCAATTGCCATAACTTTTGCTTCCGATGTTGGATTGATTTATTTTTTGACGGTTAGAAAGAAGACTTCGAGATCCAAAATGGTTAGGCAGAATCTCATTTAATTCGCAATTGATTGTGGCTATTATATGAATGTTCGTTTAACAGACATCCATGTCCATTTAACAGATATTGTTGGGCTTGGGAGACATTTTTCATCCGAGAAGGTCCATTTAACGGACATAATGTCTGCTAAATGGACATTGGCAAAGGTGGGGACCCTTTTTCACCCGAGAACGTCCGTTTAATGGACCCAATGTTCGTTAAATGGACATTGGGGTTTCCCAAACCCCTTCAATGCTCCCAACATCCATTTTAACACCATATTCGCTCATAATCTTCCCAATTTCAACCCTTTTAGTGTAATAACACTCCTCAAACATTCAATTAACACCTTGAATGCATTAAACTCCTAACCCTCAACTCAAATAACTTATAGCATACATAAACTCTTATCAATCACCATAATTGTCACGTTTATACCTCCTACGCTCTCTCAACTCCGATACCCAAATTTTATATAGTTTATATCATTGGAAAGATAAGAGGATAAATTACAACATTCAAGAAGAAGAATTTGTCTAATATAAAATTTGGAATACGAATTGTATTCCCCCTAAAGTCAATACACAATTTGCACCCCTATGAAAACTTGAAATACGAATTGTACAATACAAGATCAAATAAGAACATACATAAGGAAACTTATTCAGTCCTCAATTCATTTTTCGATCAAAATGAAGTTCATACATAGCTTTAATTACATATCGACATTTCATCAAAGTCTTAACACAAGTTACAAAATACATTGGAGGCTCAATGTTCAATATGCTTATAAAGCTATACAAAAGTCTAGCTACTAACTTAGTACAAAAGCTAACTCCCTCGGAATTTGTCCAAATGCCTTGCAAGGATCACTGATCTTCTCGATCTGCACCTGAGGAGAGAGAAAAATATTGGGTTGAGCTATACAACTCAGCGGCTAATATATTTATAGCCATTAGCGATGAGCCACACAATCCAACATATCTATATAAACATTCATATAGGCATACACTTCGTATTGAAAGTTTAACATTTACAATTTCAATTCACATTTCATAATTTAAAATATCATCACATAGGACATATTGGATGTAATTCACATCAAAGCATAACACTTAAAATGTCATCATAACTTAGCACATTAAAATGCGAATGCACACACAATTGGCTCGAGGGTTCCGTGGAACAAAACGGAGAAATCAAAGTTTGCTTTGTGAACCAAATGAGTCCACTTTTCGAATCTCGTGGGCCACAAGTGGGTAGCCGGGAGAAGGCTTTATGTCAATGTGCATGTGACTAGAAAACTGTTCATCTCTCGCTGAAACACTATTAAATCTCATGCTTCATTCAATCATTCACAATCTCATTTTCTCATGCATTCTTTTATACAAAATGCCATGACTCATTTTGATGGCATACAAGATCATACACACAATTCAATTGTTTTATCACAATGTCATACATCATATTGAAATTTCCACATCACAACATTTCAAGCAAGTCATTTTGACACACAATAAACACACAAGACATTTTGCCCAATACATAGTAACTATAAATAAATTACCCACCTTGTAATTATTGAAAATCCAAAATCAATTTGTGCCCTTCCTCTTGCTCTTGGGTAGGTTGTTCTTGATTTCCTAACACAACCAAAATTCTCATTCAATTCCAATT
>JANZLX010000004.1:14144745-14161901 GCA_025531955.1 Erythroxylum orinocense | reverse complement strand
GACGATTGTCTTTAGGGCATTACTCTAACAATCTTACGGTACATAAGTCGAGTTATCGAACATACAAGTCGACTTATTAGTACCGAAAGAGCATAAGTCGAGTTACACTAGTGTACAAGTCGACTTACACTAACAATATATATATATATATATATATATATACATGCATACATAGACATAACTATAAATATGTATGTGTATATATATGTATGTATGAATGTATGTATATATATGTTATGTGAATAGTAATATAAAATGTTTATGTTCCCAATGTGCTTGTTAAAATGTGAGATATAAATATATTGTGATTTGGTAGACAATTAAATGATGTAAAAATTGGGAAGTGATTTTAAAGAATGTGATGTCTTTTAGAACTTGGATTATATGTGTTTACGATATTTTGTACAGACTTGATTGAAAAAGTCGTTGATAGTTCACTCACTGAGTTCGCAAACTCATCAAGATGACATCGTTGATTTTGAAGTATCGGGACAATTTAGTTTCTAAGACAATCGAGTAGCAACCTAGCATTTTCCATTTTGGAACCAGGAATGACTCAAAGGTCTGGTCAGTTGATACTGAAGCATCTAGATAGAATATTTTGGTCCATTACCTAGTTTAATGTTGTACACATTGTATAGAGTTGTGAACTATGAGATGTCATGTATTGTATAAACAGGAGTTATGAGTGTAATAACACAATGGATATTTTTGTTTATGAATCAAATGCAAGGAATGTAATGACAATGTGTGCTTATGTTCATAAATGAAAAGAGAGAACTTAGTTTTTCTAAAATGTTTATATTCTATATGATGCTATGATAAGTGATGTGACTGCTCTAACATGCCACTTTTTTCAGGTATGTGCTCTATGGAAGTGGCATGTTATAATTTTTTTTGTATCAGAGCATGGTTTGACATCTTTATAGACATATAAGAGTCGTTTAATATGATATCTGGTGAGAAATTCGTATAGTGATCACAATTGTTGTTTGTTATAAGTCATCCACCATAAGGAACCGAGTTGTTTCGTTAGTTGACCTTGAGCTAATAGAGAGGAGAGAAATACCCCCAGTTTGAGCCAATACCCCCGAGAGTACTTGAGAGGAGAGAAAGGAGGTACAACAAGCTTAGAAAATAGGGAGTTGTAGACTTCTATGAAAATATAGACCTTGCTGAGGTAGAGAGCTGGTTAGAGAGGATAGAAAGAATATTGGACTAGATGGATTGTGAACTAGAGGAGAGGTTTAATTATGTCGTCTCGTTACTACAAGGTACAGCTTACCAATAGTGGAAGACCATTCCTGGGAGTTCTATCAGACCATGTGGATTGACATGGGAAGACTTTTTGAGTGTCTTCAAAGAAAACTGTATGCCCAAGATTTACTTAGATAGAAAGATCGAGTTCCTTGATCTGAAACAAAGGAACCTCACTGTAACTGAGTATGAAGTATTGTTCAATTAATTGATGGGCTATACTATATCCTTGATTCAGACTGAGGAGGATAAATATAGATGGTCGAAAAATGGGTTGAACATGGAAATCAGAATGAGGATGGCCATTACCAAGTTGAGCAGTTTCAATGAGTTAAGAGTTGCTTCGATCAAAATTGAGCAGCTACTGAAAGATGGACAAGCAGAGTATAGGCAAGAGTCTAGAATGAAGAGGCCTGAAGAATTTTAAGTTGATTCTGGCTAAAGATTCAGTAAACACCAGAGTAGACCATCACAATCACAATTAAAATCGAGACAAGTAAGGTTTAGGTTGAGAGGCGGCTTTGGTTATTATTGTAAAGGTCAGGCGTCTTGAAGGTAGGCTTATAACAGGCAACCACCAAAGATGCCTAGCTATGAGCACTATGGGAAGAGACATGGTGGCAAATGTTGGAAGCTATATAGAGCTTGCCTACGTTGTGGTTCCTTTGAGCATTAGATCAGAGACTGTCCTACTATTGTTATAGCACAGTCGAGAGTGAGAGTAGGATCGGTAACTGAAATGACTATTTAACAAAGTATAGCTAGTGGTACAAGATATACAAGTAAAGGTGGAGCAAGCTTTGCAGGTCCTGGTGCCAAGATGAAGACTAAGGTGCAGAGCAACCAATCGCAATCCTAGGCCAAAATCTAATGCCATCACTAGATAGGAGGCTCAGGACTCCCCAGATATCGCTGCAGGTGTGATATATGTCTTTTAATTTAAGGCATTGGCATTACTAGATCCATGATCTACGCATTCATTCATCACACCACATTTGGCATCTCGACTGCATTATACGAGAGGAATATTGAAATGTGGCCTAATGATGGGTACCCCAGTAGGCAGTACTATAGTAATTAGGGAAGTATTTAAAGACTGTATTATTCGGATTGATCAGGCCGAGTTGAAAGCTAACCTGATAGTTTTACAATAGAGAGAGATAGATATTATCCTAGGTATAGATTGGCTTACCGTATATAGGGTTGTGATGAACTGACTTACCATGGAAGTGATTATTGAATCCCCTACTCAGCCGAAGGTGATATTTCGAGGTGTTAGTCAAGCAATACCAGCTAGATTAATTTCCTCGATGGGTGCCTTTAGACTGATTCAAGGTGGTTGTAAGGCTTACTTAGCCTACATGACTGACACTTATACTGAGCAGATAGTTCAGGATATTCCTGTTTTTTAGGAATTCCTAGTTGTGTTTCCCATTAAATTATCGAGACTACCCTTGGATAGAGAGACAGAGTTTACTATCGATCTGGTTCTAGGTACCACTCTTATATCTATTCGTCCATATAGGATGGCACTTGTGGAACTTAAGAATCAGTTTCAGGAGTTGTTGGATAATGGTTTCATTAGATCCAATGTGTCACCTTGGGGAGCTCCAGTATTATTTGTGAAAAAGAAAGATGGAACTTTAAGGCTATGTATCAATTATAGACAGCTAAATTGGGTGATAGTGAAAAACATATATCATTTGTCGAGAATTGATGATCTACTTGATCGACTACAAGGAGCTCATGTATTCACTAAATTGAATATGAGATCAGGGTATTATCAGTTAAAGATAGCAGAAGTTGATGTACCGAAGAGTGGATTTAGGACCCGATATGGACATTTTGAGTTTTCGGTGTTGCCTTTTGAACTGACAAATGCTCTAGTAACTTTTATGAAACTGATGAAAAAAGTATTTTAGCCTTATCTAAATCACTTTATTGATGACATATTGGTATACTCGAGAAGTAGTGAAGAATATTTTGAGCAATTGAGGTTGATCCTACAAATTATAAGGGTGGAACAGTTGTATACAAGTCCAACAAATGTGAATTCTGGCAAGAGCAAGTAGTATTTTTGGGTCACATAGTATTTCGACAGGGTATACATATGGACCCAAAGAAAACTGAAGCAGTAATGAAGTAGGAAGCCTCGAGGAATGCATCTGAGATTTAGAATTTCCTTGGATTAACAGGTTATTAAAAAAGGTCTGTTAAGGGGTTTTTCTTGATCTCAGCCCCTTTGACAAGGCTTTTGAAGAAGAATGTACCCTTCAAGTGGACTGATGAGTGCCAAAAGAGTTTGAGGAATTAAAACACCGATTGATTATAACACCGGTGTTAGTTATTCCATCTGGAGCAAGAGGATATGTAGTATACAATGATGCTTCACATCAGGGATTAGGGTGTGTTTTGATGCAGTATGGCAAAGCAATTGCATATACATCGATACAGTTGAGACCCTATGAATTCAACTATCCAATTAATGATTTAGAACTTACTACAGTGGTATTTGCTTTGAAGATTTGGGGACATTATATGTATGGTGAGACATTTTAGATATTCAGAGATGACAAAAGTTTAAAATATTTGTTGAGTCTGAAGGAGCTGAATATGAGACAAAGGAGATGTATTGAGCTACTAAATGACTATGATTGCATGATTGAGTATCATCCTAGTAAAGCTAATGTAGTAGCTGATGGATTGAATAGAAAATCCAATGGTAGTGTGACACAGATTCAAATTTTGAGGTTACTAAGCCTAGTATAATTGAGAGCACTAAATGTAAGTTGAATTTGGGACAGAATGAAACATTTTTAGCCATACTGAAGCTTGTACTAGTATTATATGAAAGGATCAGGAAAGCCTAAAGAAAAGATCTAGAATTTAAGAAGCTTATTGAGAAGTTGACACAAGATTCAAATTCTATGTTTGAATTGAGATATGACAGATTGTGGTTGAAACAAACATTGTGTGTACCTGATGTTGACAATCTGAGGAAAGAGATTTTAGAAGAAGCTCATATGGCAGCTTATGCTATGCATCCTGGTACTACCAGGATGAAAAATACATTAAAGTAACATTTTTGGAGGCCAAGGATGAAAAAGTAAGTAGCGGAGTACGTTGCTAAGTGTTTGAATTGTCAATAGATTAAAGCTGAGTATCCAACTCCGGTTTGAAAGTTATAGTCATTACCTATTCCATAGTGAAAATGGGAGAGAATCACTATGAATTTCATTATGGGTTAGCTGAGAACTCCGAGGTAACATGATGTCATATGGTTTATAGTCGATAGATTGACAAAATCACCACATTTGTTACCTATGCGAGAGAATAACACATTAGACCAGTTGGCCTGGAGATATGCCAATGAGATTGTGAGGTTGCATAGTGTTCCATTGTCTATCGTGTTTGATCGAGATTATAGATTCACTTCTAGATTATGGGATAGTTTATAGGCAGCTTGGGTATAAAGTTGAACCTCAGTACAATATTTCATCTTCAGACATAAGGCCAGTGTGAGAGAACTCTCCAGACTATTGGGGATTTTCTTGGCTTGTGTATTGGAGTTCCAAGGAGTATGGGACCAATATGTGACTCTTATTGAATTTAATTACAACAATCATTACCATAGTAGCATCGGTATGGCTCCGTATGAAGCATTATATGGTAGGAAGTGTCAATCGCCTTTGTATTGGGATGAAGAGAGTCTAAGAATTGTTGAAGGCATAGAGTTGATTTAATATACTATTGAAAAGGTAAAGTTGATCCCCGGTAGAGTTAAGGCGACTTAAGATAGGAAGAAAAGTTATGTAAATTAACATCGGAGAGATATGGGGGATCAAATGGGAGACAAAGTGTTCTTAAGAGTGTTGTCATGGCGAGGAGTGCTAAGGTTCGGTGAAAAGGGTTAGTTAAGCCTTAGATACATTGGTCTATAGGAGATCATATAGAGAGTTGACCAATGGCGTACAGATTGGCACTACCAGTAGAGATGGCTCATATGCACAATGTGCTCCATATTAGTATGCCTAGAAGATATCGATCAGACCTGACCCATATGATACCTACACAAGAAGTAAAGATTACAAATAATTTGAGTTATATAGAAATGTCAGTCAAGATAGTCGGATATCACACTAAGCAATTGAGAAATCGAGTAATCCCATTAATTAAAGTTCTTTGGAGGAATCATTTGAGAGAAGAAGCTACATGGGAGACTGAAGAGAACATTAGAAAACAGTACCCCATTTGTTTGATCAATTACCTAAAAATTTTGTGGAAAAAATTTCTTAAGGGGGGAGAATTGTAATAGCCCATTCTTATACTTAGGAATTTAACTGTTAAATTAAGTCATCATATGAGAATTCATGAAGTGCATTTCATTTGCATACATCACATTTGCATATAAGCGTGAATCATGATCTAGGGACATTGTAAAAATAGTATGTGCACTCATTGATTATGACATGCTTGTGTGTTGATTATGTCTTGAATTTTTTTGAAGAATTATAATTAGTGAATTGGGAATTTATTGTTCCAATTAAGTGGTTGATAAATTGATATGTGCATTTAGTTTAAGAAAAGTGTTAAAAGGACAAGACAAAATGATATATGGGAATTTAGATTTAATGAGCCTATAAGATGGAGACATGTGGCATCAATAATTGAGTGACAATTGGCTTGAATAAAAGAGTGACAAATGGAGGTATAGTGGAGTGACATATGGTCTAGAGATTAAATGACAAATGGAAAAATAAGGGAGTGACAATTGTGAGTGTAGGAGAAAAAAAACATAGCATAGCTCTTAGCTTGACACTTAGCATGACATATGTCCATTTTCTTCACCACATACCTCACCCACGTCTCACACTTACAAGACCACCTTCTTTCATGTTTTGGTCTTATGTTTTCTTCTTCTTTCCTCCCAACTGTGGCACTTTTACACAATTCATAAAACCCTTAAAGTTTTGATAAAATTTCGTAACCCTCATCTTGTAAATTGAAACCCTTTAATCCCATCTTGTTCTTAATGTATGTTTGATGCTTGGGAGACTTGCTTAGCTTGTTGATTGAGGAAATCTTGAGACAAACAAGTAAGTATATAATTACCTTATTGAGTTATATGTGAGCATAACATCCGTAAAGATTTGTTAGAGATGAAATGAGATGAATTGCATGTAAAGTTGATGGTGAAATATGCTTGAAAAGTGAAGAATGAATTGGTTTTGTTTTGAGAATGAATTAGGATGAGATTAGAGTATGTTGAAGATGAATTTATGCTAAAGAAAGATGCTAATGTTATGTTCTTCGAATGGAAAAGAACTAGGGTGTAACTTGTAAGAAAGTAAACGAAAACATTTGTTTGATTGATGATGCCTAAGAGATAAATTGTTTATGAATTGTTAATTGATGTTTATGAATTGTTAATTGGATCATTTTGGCTTGGAGTTTAAGATGAAATGATGAGAAATTGAAGTCTACTTGAGGTATAAGTTAGGAACAATTAAAGAACTATCATGAAGGAGTTAGAGTTTAGAAGAAAATTTGAAGAAAAAGGAAGGTAGGTTTCAGATCATATATCCCACGATCATGGAAGTCATGATCGTGGAAATGCTTGGTAGAAAGGAGAGTTTGTGTTCTATGTCCTAGTTGAATCATATAAGGATAAAACATTATAAATTGATACTTTTAAACTTGATTAGGGCTTAAAATGAGTTTAGTTTGATGTTGAATAAATTGATTAAGTGTTTGACTAGTTTAGGTTCTTAAATGATTTTATAATTCAAGAAATGAGTTGTTTGATATCAATGCATATGAATTTGGAAAGTATGATATCCAACAGTAGAAGGATGTTCTTATAAAAACAAGCTAAGATGAATGAGTGAATAAGATTTATGTTTAAGGGTACATACTCGGGATAGTCATTTGAGCATGCATTGAACATAAGTTAGTAATGCATAAGTATATGTGTATTGTGTGATATAAATGCCCAAATTGGACAACAACATACAAACATTACCGGATCATCAAACCACTTGCTAATCTGGAGTAAATTGTGAGTAACCTAGATGTATGATTTCAACTAGATATGTGTTGTTGTTTGAATTGTTTTTGTTTAATCCTTATATTTGTATATATTGAAATGATTTGGATATGATTGTGATATTAATGATTCTAGAAAATTGATTGTCTGACGAGCATAAATCTCATAAATGCATGCACAGAGCCACAGGCTCAACGATTAATCAGCCCAGTATCAACAATAGGTATGGGACAATATCTAAAATAAGCCTAGTATCTGCAACAGATACGGGACAATTAAATAGGTGCTCAGTCACAACAAATTTTAAAAAATAATGAGTCACATTGTGCATTTGCTATATATATATATGTCACAACAAAATTAAAAAGAAAGTGGAGTCACATGTGCATTGGTATATATATATATATATGTATGTATGTATGTATATATCATATTATTTAAAATCAATTCCCAATTATCACATCATTTAATTGTTTACCAAATCACAATATATGTATCTCACATTTTAACAAGCACATTAGCAACACAAACATTTTATATTACTATTTCAACACAATTTAGTAAATTCCTCACAACAGTTCACATAACACATACATGATACATACATACATACATATACGTTTGTTTTATGCATTTGCTTATATATATATGTCACAAAAAAATTAAAAATAAAGTAGAGTCATATATGCATTTGTATATATATAAATATATATATATGTATATATATATATATCATATTATTTAAAATCAATTCCTAATTATCACATCATTTAATTGTCTACCAAATCACATTAGATGTATCTCACATTTTAACAAGCACATTAGGAACACAAACATTTTATATTACTATTTCAACATAATTTAGTAAATTCCTCACAACAGTTCACATAACACATACATACATACATACATACATCATTTAATTGTCTTCCAATTCACAATGTATATATGTATGTATGTATGCATGTATGTATGTGTTATGTGAAAAGTTGTGAGGAATTGACTAAATTGTGTTGAAATAGTAATATAAAATGTTTATGTTCCTAATGTGCTTGTTAAAATGTGAGATACATATATTGTGATTGGTAGACAATTAAATGATGTGATAATTAGGAATTGATTTTAAACAATATGATGTGTTTGAGAACTTCGATTATATGTGTTTGCGATATTGTGTCCTGACTTGAGTGAACATGTTGATGATGGTTCACTCATTGAGTTCACGAACTCATCAAAATTGCATCGTTGATTTTCAAGTGCCAGGATAACCTAGTTTCTAAAAGAATCTGGTAGTAATCGAGCATTGTTTGTTTTAGAACCAAGAGTGGCTCAAAGGTCTAGTCAGTTGATACTGAAGCGTCTAGAAAGAATATTTTTGTCAAGTCCCTAGTTTTATGTTGTAAACATTGTATAAAGTTATGAACTTTGACATGTCATATATTGCATAAACAGGTGTTATGAGTGTAATAACATAATGGATATTTATGTTTATGAATCAAATGCAAGGAATGTAATGACAATGTATGCTTATGTTCATGAATGAAAAGAGAGAACTTAGTTTTTCTAAAATGTTATATGATGCCACGATAAGTGATGTAATTGCTCTAACATGCCACTTCTGTCGGGTATGTGCTCCATGGAAGTGGGATGTTACAACCTCAAACTCTTGATAATAAAAATCTTTTGCCAACTGAGAAACATTTTTCCGTATATAACCCTCAAGATCTATTGACAGGTCCCTATCCTGTAATGACTAGGTGACCTACCCAGCACTCGACAGAAGATCTCCAGTCAATATTCAAGTCGGCTAGAAAGTCCATGTGAAGCAATGCCTATTGCCCTTATTAAGGAAAAGCTTCAACTCAATAATATGAAATGTAAACAATGGAGTTTCGTTTTTCTGCTTATTAAATATTTTGGTAGCACAATGGCTATATTTTGACATCCCAAAAATTTCAAATTCTCTATAAAAGTTCATAAAACTTCTATTATGGCCTCAATTTCTCAACTCCAAATTGTGGACTTCAAATCCACTCATATGCAGTCTCAAACAGTTAGATCAATAAATTTTAAAAATCTAAAACAAATCATGCATTCCACCTAAAATCCTTTACACACAACCATTCTTTACACAAATGTACATTCCAAAACATGTTCAAGAACATAAAATAGTTATCAAAAATATGAAATAGGTAACAACAAAAAAAGCCTACGTAGCAACACGTGACAAAGTTGACAACTCATGTGGTGGAGTCACTACTACTGAAGCCCCTAAACGTGCACCTGGGAAGTTTTATTTAAAAAGCAAAAAATAGAGTGTGAACTAAATGAGCTCAATGAGTGCTTTTGGTTTCCATTAAAAACATTTATATGAATATTAACCTCCATAAAAGAAAACCATTTCTTTTATTTTCAAATAATGACCAATGTTCTTACAAAACGCATTCTTTTCTTTTTATAAGATCAATGAACATGTAAAACAAATCATACATATTTTTTTAAATCAAGTTCTTCTTTGGTTGTAAAGTAAACAATAAAGGCAATCAACACTTTCATGAACTTTCTTTCTTTTTATAAAAACATAGCCCATCACAAATTTTCTTTGCAAGCTGGTACCCTTAGGTGTAAGGTCACAGAGTTAGTTCTGCATCGCTTACCCATGCTTGGTTAACTTCTATATACAGATTGTTATAAAGTGGGTTCTGTATTGCTTACCCATAACAATGATAACACTATATATAAATCAGTGGTTACGGAGTTGGCTCTGCATTGGTTACTCGTAATAGTGCTAGCATAATATATACTCCACATGTACAGAGGGCGACTTGTAGGACATACTAACAGACACTACACAAACCATGTTAGAGACAGACACCTGCAAACACCTCCATGCACGTTAGAGCATACTTTGATCGATATAATCGTAAGTATAAAAACCTAACAACGTACTATAAGCTAAACCACAATTAATACATAAGCATACCTCATTTCAATACCAATTGAAATCATATTCAAAATCCATTTCCATGCCAATTTAAAGCATATGCAAATTTCAATTTAATGCCAACTCAAAGCATGTGCACATCTGATTGGCTTCCAAGTGCTTCCAAATCTCAATTCAATGATAAATCAAAGCATATGCAAATCTCATGAAGATTGAATTTTAATTTCTAGTAGTAGCACCAGTGAATTTATTCCTAAACATACTTTTCATAGTAATGTAAAACCCATTTTTACAAAATCAATTTAATGATATATGCACAATTTGTCATTTATCGTTAACCACCCTCACGTGTTAAGTGCTTTTTCCTATAATAGTACTGAATCTATGGTGATGAGAAAAATCTATTGTCTTACTTAGCTATGAGGGAGACCCATGTAAGATTCCTAAAACCTACGAAGTACATCTATAACTTACCGTCTTGTTTTACAAATTTTATGACAAAGGGTTTAAGAAAAATCTTAGCATTTAGTAAGATTAAGCTTTTATTTTCTTTTCATTCAACCATTGAACAACATCTATAATTTATAAATGTTGTTTTCTTTCCATGTAAACAACGTACGTAGTATATACATGTTGTTTTCCTATCATTAAACCATTAAACTATATACGACATACATGCTACCATTGAACAACCATTGGTCCAAATATAAGGCATCTATATACTGCCAGTTAATACATATTGAATAACATATATAAGATATGGATATACATGTTGTTTTCCTCTCCATTTACCATATTTTCTCTTCGTTTAACCATGCAATCAGCTCAAACATTAACACAATTAACAAGGGAATTCATGTTTCCAGCTTAAGCATTCACGTGACCAACGAAAGAGGATGGACAAGAGTGATTTAGCATACCATAATTATGTGGCAACGTGTTGTCCATCTTTTCCCTGCATGTAGTTGGCATTGATGAAGGTGTTGTGCATGGTTGGAGGCTTAAACACCATTCAGAAAATTTTTCCTAAAGGAAATAACTTCGAAGATCTGTGTATGAAGAGAGCAGTTGCAATTATTATCATCAATTTTAGTCCAAAGGAGAAGTAAAACTTTGGTGGAATGAAGGTGGACTAGCTCCTCCAGCATCTTCGTACAAGTTACACGTTGAAGAGGGTTGTCTAACATGTTATGGTTAAAAGCTCCTTCAAATTAGTTGAGGTTAAAAGCTCTTGTTTAACAAAAAGGTTATGGTTGTCAAAGGCCTGAATTTCATTTATAGGATTGGCATTCACTTCTTGTAGGTTCATATTCTTGCTCAAAGTAATCTCTACTCTTAAATCTCTTACTAATAGGTATCCACTTTTTTCTTGATGAGTTATGTTTGGTTTCCATTGGTATGAAACAATAACTAAGTCCTCAAATAACAATGCATATTTTCCTATTCTCATTATAGGAATTACTTCTAGTATATATTGTTATATATCAAGCATAACACATAACCTCGAATAGTTCACTCTTTTCATCCCATTTGTTGCCTTATCCAATTTATTGAAAGTATGGTGAGTATTGATATCCATAAAATATTCCTCTCCTTTTAGGAAACTAAATCAATTATCAATTAACATTGAATTAACGAACTCTTCATAGATTAAGTGAATTTGTTAGTGAAGGGATCTCATACTAACTTTTTTTTCATTTCAACCCCCACTATGGTATTAGTGAATGTTTTTGTTGACAATAAGGAGATGATTTACTAAAATGAAAATTTTGAGGTAATTTCATTTATATTGTTATTTTTATTGGGTAAAATCATTATAGAATGGCCATTTTCAATGTTTTAAAACCCAAAACATCTACAATAACATGGTTTTGACTTATTATATCTATACTAAAATGGTTCATATCAATGTGGAAAAGTGTAGTACCCTATGAATGCCTTATAAAATTTATAATTTAAAAGAGTATGAATTTAATAATGGTGCATCAATCATACATGTTAACGTCTTCAGTTTAATCCTAAGCAGTAACATTCATCTCCTTTTCACTTTGATCAACTCAGGAAGAAAGAAAGTTTAAATAGGAGGTTTATCGCCTTCCACTTCTTCTTTCCTTTAACTTAAATATTGTTAGAGCTTCCTTTTTTCCTATTGTCGTTAACAGTACTAGTATTTGGCATGTAAATGAAAAGCCACTATTGCTCAGAAAAAAGGAGACGACTAAGATTAATAAAAAGCCTTTATCAATATAGAAAATTTCTCATTTAGCTTAATATAGACAAAATTCCTCTAGAATACTGGTCTACAAGTGATTTAAGTCATCTTACAATCTCAATGGGTAGACCTATGTATATTGATGTGGTAAGAGAGGTTCTTTATAGCAAGCAATTTTTTATAGAATCAAGCTTTGGAGAATGATAAAGATGAGAAACTTGTGGAAGAAAAAATATACTCAAACACAACTAAAGACCTAGCAAGGAGGAGAAGGCCATGATTTAGGTCCTTAATAGTATAACTTTTGAATCAAAAGAGAGTGATGAGCTACATAGAATTCAGAAAAAAAAAATGATTACAACCTAGGATTTAACAAAAATAAAAAGGAGAAAACACTAAGTATTACTCTCAAGTTCTAGAAGAAATAGAAAAAAATGGAGTCATATTTAGCAGCACTAGTGCTAAAGGAAATAGGTTAAGTTTAAGGGAACAAACTAGTCAAATAAAGGAGAGGACTAAGTTAGATACTTTAGTGTAGACATATTCATTCAAAGATATGAATATTGAGGATTATTTAATGTAAATTTAACTACAAAGAACAAAACTAATAACAGTGGATCTTTAGTAATAAAGATTTCTCAAAAGAGATGCCAAGCCTTTTTTTTTAACCTAACACCAATAGATAATAATATGCATACAAGGAAAGGTCCCAAACATAAATTAAAAGGGAAGGATCAATCTCTCCTTCTTACTACTCAGTGAATTTTATCACTTGAAATTTGAGTGGTATTAATAACCCCAAAAAGTAATATATGCTTTATAATGTTCTCCTCTATAAGAAACTATCTTTTTTGGTCTAAGATTAAAAGTATTAATCATGTTAAGCATTAAAATAGAAGGATCATAATCTCGTATGATCCTGATGTTATGAAGATTTTTCATCATCCACATTTTGACTTACTAATTTATTGTCATGTTTAACTAATAAAAGGCTCCATAAGAATGGATATCAATGTAATATATGAAACAGGTACTGAATCCCAAAGGAAAGAATTATGAAAAAAAAGTTTGTTGGATTTGCGAATGGAAAATATAGTACTTTAGATCTTAAAAGGGGTTTTAGTTATACACATCTATCATAAAAAGAGGAAGCATCACAAGCATACTTAAAATTTGTAATAAAGAGTTGTTAAATTGCATGGGCCACATAAGTACTCTGGATTTTATATTTAAAGGCAATTTGTTAATTGGAATGAAAACAAGAATAAAGAGTGACTTTTAGGAAGAAGCTTGATAAGGCCTTGGTAAATTCTAATTGCTTCACAAGCTTCCCTAATAGTTATACATGCTTCAGTTATCAACTATGCTCAAGACATTACCCTATTAAGTTTTCTCAATAAATTTCAATTAAAAAGAAATGCACCCTTTAGATTCAAAACTGCATAATCTACTCTCCTAGTTTTCTGAAAAGTAAGAGGGAGTTTAAACAAAGAAGTTTAAGGATATAAAGCTTGTAAGGGTATGACAAAATTAAGGACCATTAAGGAAGATTTGAAATTGCTTAAGGTAATTTCTTATGGACATATTAAGGTTGTGACTATTGAGGCAATGGAAAAAAGTCAACAATGATTATAAAAAGTTAAATATATCTTCTAAAGATAAAGACATTAAACAAACTAAAAGACTAAACCTTATAAGACACAAGAAGACTTTAAATACTCATTACTCCTTACAGAAACAAAAAGGTAGAGCCATTTGGTTGAAGGAAAGCGATAGGAAACCCAAGTTATTTCACAATGCAATTTTGGCAAGAAGGAATCAAAACACTAAAATATCCTTATAAGCCTCTGATAATTCCTTAACTACTGATTAGGTAGATCTTAAGAATGTTGCTTTGAGTTACTTTAAAAGGAATATTAGTATAGAGTTTCCCATGTCCTTTTCCATTCAGGACGTCAAAATACTTATCCCATAAGGTAACATTCAAGAACTTTTTGACTCCTTATGAAGATCCTTCTCTAACTTGGAAATAAAAATGCTCTCTTTAGTTTAGGGTCAGAAAGCACTTAGGCTTGATGGTTTTAATGCCAACTTCTTCCAAAAAACTTGTTCCCTTATAAATAACTCAATCATTTACACAATTCAAGAATTTTTTTCAATGGGGAGGCCTCTTATTAAGATTAGTAATACTTATATTTTTCTTCTCATTGAGATTCCTAAGCTTTCATCCTTGGTTGTCTATATTTAACTCTATGAGTTATAGTTTTGTTACTTCCATCTTGATTTATTAGGACTTTCTAGATAGGTTTGTATAATGGATCACTTATTGATTCACTATTATCTTTTATTCTATATTAATAAATGAAACATACTACTTAATTTGAATGGTCTAGAGAGCTGAGGCAAAAGGATCCTTTGTCCCTTTACCTCTTTAATATATGCATAGATTTCCTTTTGAGTATAATGGAAGCCAAAACAATTGAGAAAACCATACCTAAGTTTTGTTATGGATGTGAGAAGATTCTTGTCACAAGTTTATCATTTTTTGGTGATCTTTTTCTCCTATGTGGAGCTAACTTTGAATCCATCGATGTACTATAAAGCTTTACAAAATTTCAAGCTCTTATCTGGTTTACGTAATAATCCAATAATCTCTAAAGGTTATGAAAGGAGAGTTAGGCATCATGGTAAATTTTAGTTTCAATCGAAGAGGGCTCCCTTTTAAATTCTTGGGTATCTCAGGGAGAGCTTCCTTTTAAATACTTACATATCCTTTTAACTATAAAAAGACTTAAAATAGGATTGCATTCCATTACTAGAATTAACACAAAAGAAGTTAGGGGGTTCGTGTAATCATGTTGTTTCATTTACTAAAAGGATACAACTTAAAAATGCAGTGCTTAATCATATGCAAATTTTCTAAAGTTCTCATTTCCACATCTCCTTAAATATTATTAAAACCTTAAAAGAATGATGGGGAAATTTTTATGGACATGTACTTAATTCAACTAGTGCCAATGTTAAAAATAAAGGAGATTAAAAATTAGATCATATAGAGTTATGAACAAGGTTATGTTGATTAAAAGGATTTGGAAAATTCTTGCTAAAAACAAGTTGATCTAGGTGATATAGATTCATACTTACTCCCTTAGAGGTGTAAGTTTAGTGAATGTTCAGCCTAAGCAAATCTTCTCTTAGACTCTTAAGAAGATGTTATGGTTAAGTAATCAAGTTAGAAAGAGTTCAAATGAAAAATTGTAAATGGTAAGGAGACCTAGTTTTGGTTGGACAAATGACTTGATTGGGTCCTCTTTTCCATAATTTAGCTAAAGTAAAAGTAGCCTTAATAAAGATAGTTGAAACTAGCCTATCAATGCTTATAAAAGATTTACTTGTATAAGAGATCACTTACTAACTATAGCCCCTAGTCAAGATAAAGAAGAATACAAGAAATGACTCAAATATTAATTTATAACTTTCACTAACCAATCATGTAAGGAAATGTTAGCTCCATCTTTCTAAAAAGTGATATGTTTTGAGCTAGTTTGGTAAGCATTCAATATCCCTAAAACCTCTTTCATTTTTGGGTTAGCTATATTAAAGAAACTAAAAACCAATGATTAGATCAAGTTTAGCATTCTAGACAAGTTATGTGTTTTATAAAACTAAAAATGAAGCTACTAGCATTTTTTTTCTTTAAATGGATGAACTTCTTACTCTATTTAATTCATAATGAAACAAAGTTCTAAGGCATGGAATAATGGAATGGCTAACCAAGTCTTAAGGATGGTTAAAAAAGAAACCTAAATTTTTTAGAATGGCTTTTAGTTTCCTAATATACGTTATATAAACCAAAAAGAAACATGGGTTGTTTAAAGGAACTAAACTAGAAGATCAAGTATTTTACATAAATAAAATAGCATGGAAAAGGGGCTTGACGATGCTAAGTATAGGGAATCGAATATTACCTAAAGCTTAGCCCAAGCTTAAAGATTGACATAGAAGAATGTAAGTAGATTTGCAATGGAGTCAAGTTGATTGGTTTGCATTTTTCTTCTATCTATTAGACTTAATTCTTAATTAAGCACCGAAGATCATACATGGAAATTCTCTTATAATATACTTAATTGGCCTCTACATGTTTAGTTAAAGTATTATGATGCATTGTCATTTAGTTTAATTTCTTAATTGTCTTTGCTTCTTATAGAATTACTAATGTTTAGCTTGAGTTAATCCTAAGACATGTGTTAGCGCCTGAATTTTTTTTATAAGCATGATTAGATGTATTTTGGGGACTTGCTAGACTTGTCCTGTTGTAATTGATTAGCATGTTATGTGGGTAAGATAATATGACATGGATTAAGGGTTTTGAACTATTAAAGTAGTGGGAGAGTATAAGGCTAATTTTGGTAAGTCACTTGAATTTAAAAACCACAAGGCATTAAAGTAAGGTTAAAAGGGACTTTATGCAATCATTAATGGTGTAAAAGAGAAGAAAATGGGGTGTCTTGCTTTTGGGAGAGAGAGAAAAATGAAATTGAAGAAAGAAGGGAGAGAGTTTCGTGAGTTTAGGGAAAGAAAGAAGGGCAAGCTAGGTTTTGATTTTTCTTAACCTTCAAAAGGGATTTTGAGAGTGATCAAGAAGGGAAAAAGGAAGAGGAAGATTAGAGCTTCCATTAGAGCCAAGAAAATCATTG
>JANZLX010000004.1:14123699-14144645 GCA_025531955.1 Erythroxylum orinocense | reverse complement strand
GTTAATTTCATTATTTGTTCCGTTTGAACTAGCTAACCTTTACCGTAGAGATTCCTCGTGGGAACGATATCCGCTTATCGCTACTACATTAATTTGTTTTATCGGAAGTGATTTTTTTTATATTTGGTTGCAGGCGACAGCATCACCAAATATGGAATCATTTATTTGGTTGACTTTTCTTTTCAGCTATGCACAATTTTCAGTCTTTGAAATTTTTTTTACAGATTTATCAAACTTAAATGCACCGTGGCCACTTTGAATTAAAAAGCAACATGTATCGTTGAATTCCTCATTAGTGTTTATTTTATTTTTTCATTGTTGAATTTCTTAATTTTATTAATAACATTTATTATTATTAAAGAAACATGATAATTATTAATAAAAATATAAGAGCGAAAAAATATAGCATTTTCTTTATTATTTGCCAGTTGCACAACACCAAAATCAATTTCTAATTATTATTATTATTATTATTATTAATCATCGTTATTGTTCAACTTAATTCATATATTTATGCCAATATTATTATTGCTATTATATATATATATATATATATATAATATAGTTTTGTGGTTCAGTATATTACTTATTATTAATATATTGGAAAATTTTAATTCAATTTGTTATTCTTATTAATTTAATTATTGTTATTGTGATTTATTTTTAGTACTATATATATATATATATTATATCTGTATATATGTATTATATACATAAATGTAATAGCAATTATAACATTTACATCAATATATGAATTAATATGAATCAATAATATATATATATATATGTTATTATTTTATATACAGTAATATATATAATTATCATAGTAATTATTTATTAATCACATTTATTATTATTAAAAAAACATGATACTTTTTAATAAAAATACCATTAAACTTAGTTGCCAAATTTGTATCACTTAAAAAATAGTTCTTTTAGTTTCTACTTCGTCTTAGTTTTCCCTTCGTCTTACTTTTGTCTCCGCGATTCATCTTATTTTTCCTCCTCCGCTTCGTCTTATTTTTGTCTTTTCCTATCATCTTATTTTTGTCTCCGCGCTTCGTTTTATTTTTGCTTCTCCACTTCGTCTTACTTTTGTCTTTGCACTTCGTCTTACTTTTGTCTCTGCGCTTTGTCTTAGTTTGTATACATATATATGATATATAGTTTTGTCCTTCACTATAATACTTATTATTAATATACTGATTTTTATTCAATTTGTTATTCTTTTTAATTTTTATAAATTCATGAAGGCTGACACAATCAAGGAATTCACATCGCAACTCTGCCTTCATCATCTCCATCTTCTGCATCGCCGTCAGAAAATTCTAAATTTCTTGTATTTGCTTCATCTGTTTCCTTATATTATTTTGTAATTTTTTATTGTTATTCGACGCTGTTAATTTTCTCAGCCCTTATTGAGTTACGCTGTTACTTTCCAAGCCTTACTTCTGTCATTAATTTAGATATACAACATAATCATTTTCCCCCCTATCAATTTTGCATTATTGACCAATTAATTGCATCGTTTGCTTGTCTTATCTTATTGTTTAAATTAACTACTGTAACCCATTTTATCTCTTATTTTCGTGTATGATAATCTTTTCTGGCCTGAAATGAAGTGATATGGTAATTTGTTAGCCCTCGTTGTCAATAAAAGAATTCTACAGTGATAGTATGACTGTTTGTTGTCCAGTAAAAAACAAGATATGTTAGAAAAATATTAATTTTTTTAAACTTTCACGCAAAATATTATCAAAGAAATGAGACGAAGCAGCGAAAGCGAAAGTGAGACGGAAGCAAAAGTCAAACTAAGATGAAGTAGAAGTCAAACTAAGACGAAGCGTGGAGACAAAACTAAGACGAACCGTTAACTAAGACGGAAGGGAAACTAAGACGAAGGGGAGATTGGTCAGCTAAAAAAAATAGTCAAAGTTAAAAGATAAGAACGTTGAGGACTTTAAAAATGGCAAAAATGTAGCGCCTAATTAGTCAATAATACTAAATTTTAATTAATCTATTTATAATATTACTTTAATACTTATTTATATAATTAAATATTAGTAATTTATCCATCAAATTGTTTCCTTTGACGCTTTTCTCTTTTCGTTGTTTAATGCGCAGACCAGGAAACTACCATTACTGTATCTTTACTTTAGATATTAGATGCCTTACAAATCTACTTCTGTTAACCTATTTAATATAGCAGTCATCATTTAATACAAAGCAGTTTATTCTTGAAAACCCAACATTTAGGTGTCTTTTTCTTCTCGCAAAATCACTTTTTTTTACTTTATCATCTTGGAATACTGCCCCTCATTTAATAATCCATTTTAGCTTCAATTATTCAGAAATTGCTAATAAGTCACATCAAAATTTCTGCCCTACCAGACGGTTCGCTAACACCTCTATATTTTAACTTTTAAACTTTTCTCCTCTAACTTCAATCAAACATTTTCTCCCTGAAAACTCAACTTCTCTCAACTACCCTCTTCTTTTGCTTTTTTCTTGTTTAACCCAAATACCGTTCATATTAGTGAGCCATTCTTTTGTTCATTACTTTTTTTCCAATTTTTTATATTTATTATTTCAAAAAATTCGTTCTTTATCTCCTGCTTATTACATTTTTCCCAATTTTATTCACTGTCCCCTTAAATTTTTTTCCTCCTCTTATTATTCTGACTACATTTACACTCCATTTTCTAAGGTTCCCCGCTTATTCTGTGGTGCATTCTTCCACTGCTCAGGTATGATCATAATTATTTTTTCTCAGTTGTTCCTGACTCACATGACATATTTCGGTATATTTTTTAACCAAATTAAACAATATAGAACTGATGATGAATAAGTTCTAGTTTTTATCGTGTATATGTATTAGAATAAAAAATCTGAAGTGGTCAATAAGGTTATGAAATAATTTTGACATTAATAAACTAATTTGTTTATTTTAATGGCAGATATGGATTCCAGCTATTTCTAGCGCAAAGGTATTTGAAGAATGCCATAAAAGAGACATATGATCGTAAAAATGAACTAGATGAATTACTTATTGGATGTCATGCAGGGAATAAAAAAGCACATAATAGTTTACATGTTCTTCGCTGTATCGAAATGTATGAAACTAATCGAATGATAAAGATGACCAACAATCTGAAAAAAGTAGTCTTCCAAAGTAGAAAATTTTATGAGAGACAAATTAAAAAGCTTATAGATTAAGCTATCTTTATACTACAAATGTACGTACTAGACATGTAATTAAAAAAATTTTTGTTTCCCATTTCAATTTCAATTAAATTGACTGGGTATTTTTACTATGCATTTGCGCAGAATTACTCTGCTAGTTACCTCATTAAAAGAAAAATTACTCATTGTTACTCCCAACTCCTTGACAACCCTTTCTAGTATTTTAAAATTTGAAAAGGAGTGACTAAGTAGCCTTGAGAGATAAATTTGATAAAGTAAGTATGCCTTCAATTAGGAGATGTTTTAATTTCCAAAAATCTAATTCCACTCTCATTTTTTTCAATAACTTCATTTTTTTCTAGTACCACTAATTTTCACAAGTACACCAAAATAATTAAAAGGAAGAAAAGAAAGTCCATAGAACTATGAATTACTTTTTAGAACAATTTATATAAAGACCTTATACAAGTTCGAAATATCTCAAGATTTTTAAATAGATTGAAAATTAAATTCATTTGTAAATTATAAGTGCATATTTTGCATGTCTAAACTTGTGACTTTAATGTCTTACAAATAATTAGGTCCGGCCCTAGGCAAGGGCAGGTAGAGCACCTGCCTAGGGCCCACTCTCATGACTTTTATAAAGAGTAACAAAAAAGGTCTCTATTTTGCCAAGAGATAAAATATGGGTCTTTTCTACTTTGTTCAGGGCTTATAAAACATTAAGAACAGCCCTACAGATAATCAAAATTCATACTCATCAAAAGGAAAACCATTTTTGCATCTGATATGTGATTGGTTTGAACATAATGTGAAACCTTAATTGTTATGATGTAGGTTTCTAAACTTGATTTTGTACTAGAACAACAGTATTAATATATATGCCCTAAACTTATTCCGAATAGCTTTCACTTGAGTCTCATGTTTGTAACTCCTCCGAGAGCTCATTCATTAACACAAATTTTCTTTAATTTATAAAAGCTAGTAGCTTGAAGGGACACTATTGATGAGGAACTTCAAGTATTATAAAATTTCGGTTGATCATTATAGATTTGACAATGCAAGCTCCTCGTAGTGGTTAAGCAGGTCTACGATCCAAGCAATTTGCTCACTTATTTGAGTCAAGCCATGTGAACATCAAAAAGTAGGTACTATTTTATTTCAAAATGATAATAAAATTTCCCTTTTAATTCAAGGTTTGTAATAGTTAAAATTTGTACCATTACTTAGAGGATCCATTAATTCGATCGCGTTCAACTATTTTTTAATATATTAAGAGCGCGAATTTTGAATGAACTAAGAAGACCAAATTTTAGAGCAGAAAGTAAGGCATAAATTGATAGATAATAAGACTAGGTAGAAAGGAATTTCACTTATACTTTTCTGTTATTATTTTTTACTTTTGTTTTATAATTTTTCATAAATGAAAACATTTTTATTGTTAATACAAATGTAATTACACTCTTATTACTCATAACGACAAAATGTTAAATAAATATATATAAATAAAATATATGAATCAATGAAACAATTATTTTATTTTTGTATCTAATATAATATTAACTAATATATATTAATCATAAATTTATATTTTATTATAAATAAATAAATATTTATAAATTCATAAAATTTATATTTAAAATAATATTTAATTATTAAACTATGATTTTTAAATTAATTTAATTACCCAAATTAGATATTCATTATATGAATAAACAGTTTTTAATACTAAAAATTTGTGTACTTTAAACATGTTTTAAATTTAAATATATCTTAAAACTTTATTTGTACTTTTCAAAATATTTTTAAATTTTAAAATTAATTGTAAAATAAAATAAAAAATTATATTATATTCACTATAATTAAAATGATTAATTAATATATTGTATAATTAAATTAGTATTTATCTAGATAATAATAAAATAAGATTACTTTTAACTTGAAAACAATTCCAAACCAATTTATAGTTTTCATAAGTTCATAAAAAGGAGAAACTAAAACAAAAATCAAAATGTCAACCAATTCTTTTAAAATTTGAAAATAAGAGCTAAGAGCGCAGACAGAAGTATAATCAAATAGACTTTAAATGACATTGTTAATGTGAAATTCCAGGTTCACTCTATTCGGTGCACAAATGCTTATTTGAAAATGAATTCAAAGCTTCTTAATTGTTCCCAATTCACAAATTTTTCAAATCAAATATTTTTATTACTTTTAGGATGAGCAAAATGATAAGAGTCCAAATAATTAAATTGAAAATTGAGAGTTCCTTTGCTTCTAGTTTTGTTTTTGTATTTTTTTTGTTTTCTTTCTAAATTCAGTAAAAACTTGTTGCTCATTTCTTGTTTCTTCTTATTTTTGTAACTATGAAAAGCATATATTGTCATTTTTTTTTCATAATATGACTTTATTATTAGCTAAATAATTAATTATTATACAATAAATTTATTTCTAGTTTTGTTTTCATTATTATCAATAATAAAAGTGTAACTATATATATTCATGTTAATAATTAAATAAATTTTATGTTTGTTTAAAAGAATAGAAAAGAAATCAGAAAACCAAAACCAAAAGCTAAAAAATATAACGAGAAAACAAAGCCAGAACTAAAAGACCCCTAAGTTGACCATGGAAATCAGCTTTAACCGATAAATGGAATGTTTCACTTAATATTCCGCTAGTGCAATTCAACCCATATTTATTTCAGTTTTTTGCTTGCATTGTGCTGTTTATAAGAATTCTTAGTAACGACATCATCTAAAAAAGTAATGTTACCCTGATCACAATCAATTTATCTAGAAACCTACATAGGATCACCATTTTATCTAAAAAGTCTAAAAATATTTACAAGGGGGTGAAAGAATAATTGCCTAAAAATTGACTTCATTACACCAAATACTAAATGAATAGAAGTGTAGCTGGAATATATCCCTGTGATATTTCCAGTCAGTTTTGGCTACATGGAGGTATTGAATATGTTCAAACTAACCTTAATATTATGTAAGGTTAAAAAATGGAAGTTATGTTCATATTTTATTAAAACATATAGAGTTCAAAGGCATACACAAATCATCGTAGAAACCAAAAGAAATGGGCAAAAAAAAAAAAAGGAAGAAGAAGTGCACAGTTTGTCGAGTTTGGACTTGCCAGTTTCAAGCGACAACTGAGCAAGCAAGTAGAATAAGCATGAGGTTTGACGTCACGTGAGTAAGGAATGAAAAAAGTCAGTTAGTAATATATTATAATTAAATCAATAATATTTTTATATCCCTTTTAAAGTAATCATCTTTACGTAAAAAATAAAAGTTATATCTATTTTTATTTTTACTGTATTTATTATAATTCATCTTATGACTCTCCAAACCAAGCACACCTTTAATTTGAGTGATTGAAAAGCTATAGGATTCTTTTAGCGATGAAAATTTTCTTAAATGAAGTAAGCATACCCTTAATTTGAGTGAGTCATTGGAAAGCTAAAAGGTCCTGTTAGCGATGAAACCGAAGGAGAAAACCGTAGGAGAGAGGAAGCAAATGACCGACAACGCGCCGCACGCAACTTTTCTTTCACAAGACATAAATTTGTGGATCCAATATTTTAAGGAAGTAAACTTTTAGTAATGGCACGCGCGACAACAAAAGGGGTCGGATATTTCTTTTTTCACCTCTACAAATCTCTTGTAAAACATTTTTAAGAAAGAAAGCATAGCATGATAGAGTACAAAGTTAATTCTCGCAAGATTGCACCATCCTTGTGAGAAAATGTAATAAGATCATGTAACAAAGTTAATGACACGACGAAACTGTAATACCGTAAACAAAACATTATGAAAGATATTATTAGTAGTTTACCTTAGTAGTCTATAATAAAGAAATGCGTAATAATCATAAAGCAAGTTGTAAATTAAGTTAAAGTAAAGAAATGCTATAATCTAATTAGTTTAAAAGCAAATTTTCTCAAACTACCACAACACCAAAATATAAGATGATTGCTTTTCCGAAGCCATAGTTTTGAAAATTTAACCATGAAACTTTTGTTTGGTACAAACCTACTTTTGAAACAGTAAAATCCCAAACGCATATGTAGCTTTTATGAAAAATATTAGTTTTTCTCATAAACTAATTAATATTTTTCGATGTAATTACCAGTTGGACAAATGTTTTTGTATATACAACACTTCAATCTACAAAAAAACAATAACACCAAACATAGTCAAGAGCATATAAATTCTTCTTGAAAATTGAAAAGAAAAACTAATTTCAATATCTTTTACAATATCAATAAAATTTCATTAACTGTAACACCGTTAGCTTTTCTGTCGTAGAACTCTTAACGTTTTCGGACTTTCATTTAGTAATGGACTCTTAAACAATGAAGAAGGTATTTCTTAAAACAATTTTTTCAAAATTTAAAAAAAGGCAACTTCATAACAAAGTGAATCTTTATTCAACTTAAAATTCTTACCAAGCAACATATTGACAATATTAATACTAGTCACAATATGATTGCTCTCATTATTCAATCATAAACTTAACTAATATAAATAATTGTAGAAAATGATTTTTATGAATATATTGGTGTTGTATATATGCAATAATAACTTATTTTATTTTGTAACCTTTTCCATAAGACTAAATATGATAAGCTTATTACTCGCATTATTTTTTTTACTATTTTCCTTATTTAATATTAATAGATTTGATCTAATTTAGGAATACTTTGATTAAACCTACAAATTAAGAAAAATATATAACTTATGTTAGTAAAATTTAAATGTATAAGGTTGATGTAGTAAGTGCATACACTCAACAACGTAAATCACTTGAGATGACTTAAAATCTTTATATGAATGAACATTTGTTTACTGTACTGGTTTATAGGCTTGTTACCTTCTCCTATGATATCAAAATGTTAAATTGTATTAAATGCAATTTGTTCTATTCACTAGTAACTTCATTCTCTACTCTCCAGTGTTTTATGATAATTTCCTTCCTTTTCTCACATCCATTTATGCAGCTAATAGTGTTGAACACATTCTGCAAGGAGATCAGTTTGTTAGGGTTTGAACTTCTATAATCAATTTTAATGGATCGTCGGGTCCAAGTGGATGTGCTCAAATTTTTTATTGGTAAAGGCTAAAGGTAAAGGCACCTAGAACTACTTTCTAGCTTCTATATAATCTGATACAAGGTCTAGGTTCAGATGATACAGATCCAGGAAGTTAAGAATCTATAGACCTATATACAATCGACCTTTTATACTTTCTAAACACAGCAACCATGAAAATGAGCGAAGAAGCAGTTAGCAAGATGACTGGGAAATTATTTATCGTAGCTGTTATCTTGTTGTTTCATTTTGCAGCTAAACCTGTCATCGCTTCTAGGCTCTATAAAGAAGGCAATCGCCCCAAAGTTGCTAACGATAGTGGTGGTGCAGTGTGGGAATCAATGGAAAGAACTCCTGTCCCTCCATCTGTTTCTTCACCTTGCACCTACATAGGCAGTGGAAGCGGCGGTCGATGCCCTAGTCGCGAGTAAGTTCCACGGCTGCTTGGGGCATGCATGGATGGTCTTTTTCTGACTCCCCCGATGAAGGTGATGGGTTGTGTTATATGTATAAATATGAACATGTGTGTTTGTAGACATGAAACTCAGTCTCATGTGCACAGGATATGCCTGTGATTACACTGAAGAATAAGACTGAGATTTTAATTCTTCGTAATAAGTGTGTTGATTGTACATTTAAGGCAATAATCTATATTTGTGTGTGTGAATGAAGGGGTAATGCTATCTTTGGCCTTTTACGCAAGACTTCTTTTCCAATAATTGGATGAAGATTTTCTTCAGTGTTAATCAAATAGAAAATTTAATTCTTCACAATTTTCTGGCTTGGCGAGCGTACCTAACTCGATTCAAGGAGGATATTGGGGCAGAATCCCAACATCAAACCTCAGGCCGTGGGTCCTAGGGAAACAGCTAGCAAAGAGAGAAAACATTCAGTTTTGGTATGATCTATTTTCGCGGATTGAAAGTCAACAGTTCATTACTAATAATGTTCGACCTACAGTTTATTCAGAGTAGGATTTAGTCTTCCTGAAATATCAGAAGTCCCCCTAGCAATATTATTACTTACAACAAAGGAAGAAGACATTACGATCAAGATTTATTTTGGTATTTAGTGTCAAGACTTTCTCTAAAGCATGTCGTGGCAAACAGTGATGTGACTGCCGATGGCTAGGGTTACTAGCATTAACGCAACAGTTGTGCCAAAATTCTGAATCCCACTTCGGCCATGCAAACTGAATTTATATACGTTGTAGTTTCTGTTTTTAAAAAACAAGAAAAACCAATTTAAATCACTCCGAATTGTTACAGAAGAAGCTTCCACAGTCTTTAGGGGATCGGTAATAAAAATTCATCTCCTCTTCGGTTTCTACGAGCTCTAATGACTACTCCTGTTCATTTCAATTAATAACCCAGGGAATGCCACTGGTATATTAGATAATTTTCTACCTTGTTCCAGTTTGGTGATTTACAGGTTCCATGACCTTTCAATAGATTTGGTTAGTCTTATTGGCAATTTGGTAGCTCTGTTTAGCTAAAATGAAATGCTTTATATATATTATGTCTGGAGTCAAAATTTTATAAGTATTCTCTGGGGTGTGAGTGGGATCAACCAGGATTCCTATGTAGCATCAAAATACTAGCAAAAGTTTTCCCCGCAGCCTTTTTTCGCCCTTACTTCATGTGGATTTAAGAATATTTGCAACGCCATCATAGTTGGTTTCAATAGCTAAACGTGTCGTGCAGATATCTTCTTTACCACAAATTTCCTTTTACAACTTTTACCTCGGGAAATGATCTTGTATGTGATCGTCACAGTCCTACTTGAAATTTGTGAAACGATAGGACAGAAATTGGCAATTATCATCCTGCGGCATAAATTGCTCGTTATCTCAACTTCAATATAATAGTAATTACTAGTAAACATGGTTGGTGTTTCCTGATGAAGTATAAAGATTAGTTTAGGATCCAGTTTTCCTGGAGCCCACAACCCAAATCTTTTGTACTGTTTATTTATGTAGCTTTTTTTTTTTCAAATCTAGATATAATAAATAAATCCAACTTCCATCTACATATAGAACAGTTATTTTCTTTATTAATTTAAAACATGTTATTGTACGGCACGCCGTCATATAACTGCCGCCTAGTCAGTTTAAAGATTTGCGGTGTAGTTAGAGGGGCCCTTACTATTGAAGAAATTGATTTACCTAAGGTGGTAATAGGCCTTGCTGGATTTTCATAAGGAGATAATTAGTCGGGCTGGCCCAGCCTGAGTATGTCAAAGCTCGAGCCCAGCTTGAACTTAGCGGTCTAAAGTAAGACCCGAGAATGTGGATGACTTAAGATTAGACCTAACTTAAATTATAATTTTTATTTTTAAACTAAAATTTAAATTCAATCAATTCAAATTTAACTCGTTAATTTCAAACTGAGTTGAAAAAGTTGAAAGCTAATATAGGCTTAGTTGTCATCCGTAATTGATCATAGGATCAAAGTCATTCTTTAATAATTATAACAAATGATTACAAAAGCGAAAAGTCATAACTCAGTTCAACCGTTTAGCCTTGTGTTCTCTTAATTTAGCATATAGGCATGTGATGAGCTGGGAACACGTGGGATTGGAAATTCCAACTTTTGTGCGGGGCGTAGGAATTGAATAATTAAGTTGCAATAATTGTAGTTCTCGTCATGAATCTTCGTCACTCACGAGCTTCAAGTGGTAGGGGCTGTCGTAAAGAGGATCGAAAGCATCCCTCAACTCAATTAATTAAAAACAGAAGCCTCCCATGAAAGAAATGGTCAATTACCGGCAAGTTCGGCCCAACATTACCAAATTATTGAGAAATTTAGGCAGTCTTTTTGTTCACGAGGAAAAATTTTGACCTTAAGCCACTTCAATACAGAACTGTGTACGCCAAATGAGTTAAAAATTCATCAACGGCAATTAAGCATTAATTTAGTATGCAAATAAAATGCTGCCTGATTGGTTCATGTAGTCGTACCCACTCCGGGATGGGACTAGTGACATTTCTTGTCTACATAAAGTATAATGATTGATTAGGTCCTGTATAAGACCCAACTTTACGCTTATGTTCACCAGCCACTTCTGGACCATATAGCACAGAAATTTTTAAAGTGGACCGATCATTACACGACTCTTCGCTGATAATTAACGATTAATCTGGCAACTGTAACACATATACACTCTCCATTGAGCCTATAAATCCCAATCTGAGATAAAGTTCGTGATTGCTTTTGGAGGTGGTCCAATGATTGGAGACCACAGTGGCGTCGATGGGGCTTGACCAAGAAAGGAAAAGATCCAAGGATGCAGAGGAATATCATAAAATTTTAAGTACATGATGACTACTATCTTATATCAGTCAAGTCGTTTTCAGAATTAGTTTAGTATGGGGTGATCGTGCTTCTTTAATTACCCTTCCCCACTACAAGGAGAATGAAAACAGAAAAGGCACGTTCCTTTTAGTATGGGGTGATCGTGCTTCTTTAATTAATTACCCTTCCCCACTACAAGGAGAATGAAAACAGAAAAGGCAGTTCCTTTCTTTCTTATAGGAGAACCACAAACCCCCTTGTATATTTCTATGAAGAAGAGGCCAAAATATGAAGGCAAGAACAAAATTGACTGGAGTTTCGATATACGAGTTAAGGACAGAATAAGTTTATGATCAGAAAGCAGCAAAACTATTGGTTTTAAGGTCTACGATTCAAGCTGAGAATAGTGCCTAATGCGCAGGAATATGATGCATCCTCTTAGAAGAATATGAGGAGGTCTGGAGGACACGAATATGATGCATCCCAAGATATGTTAATCATACATAAACCTTGGATTGTGTTAATTAACTAACAGTTAATATATGCTTATAGAATTCAGGTCCTCCAAGAGTTGTTATAATAGTGCTGCAACTTTCACTTGTCGTAGAGATGCATGGAAATCTTTAAAAGACGGCACTATACGTATTTGTTTAAACGAACAAATCTCAGTTGTCGATTTGCTTTTCATTGTTTGCTACAGCGACATAATATAATTAAACTTGTGTCTTTTTCTTTAGTTGTCACCACAGAGACATCGTCTCATTTTCTATTGACTTATTGCTGTTATTTATTTCTCCATCTTTTTGTTAATGCACGTCAATTAAAAACAAAAAGTATATATCCTTTCTTTCCTATATCATATGTGTAGAGGGTGGCGCTAGATTTGTGATGGTGGATCATTACTGTGATTGGCTTCATATTTCAGTTTCAATTAGGTCATTTGCTACCATGAAACTTATAACAAAGTTCTGATGAATCACAGTAATGACCTAATTGAAACTGAAATATGATAAAGAACTTTGTTATAAGTTTCATGGTAGCAAATGACCTAATTGAAACCTGTGATATGGTCATGTTCATGTTCATATATGAATAGAGAAACAATAAGATATGGCCTTCACATCCTCTAATCCTCCACACACCAAGTTCTTACCTGGCTACATGTTTGGATTAGTATTTTGCCATGCGCTATCTCCAGAAGATATTTAGAAGCACCTAAACTAAGAAGCAGTATCAGCAAATTTATTTTCGAGGGTGATCTGTTCTTTCTTACTAGGACAGTGATTTACGGACCCATTTCAAGGTTAACTTAATGGAAGGAGTTTAATTTTAGTGGTTTTTCTGTTATTTCTGGTTCAGTTACATATTTTGGTCTCGGATTTAATCTGCTTGTTTTTAATAAAGAGCTTTTTAAATTCAATTTCAATGTTGTGGTCTTTTCCAGTGTTATTCACGATACCATTTGGTGTAGTTTGAAGAAATCAATCGATATAAATTTAGCTTTAATTGGAGGATTTAGGTGATTGAAATTTATTTTTCAATTTTATATCTTAAAAATAAAAATAAAAATAATAAATTCAATTTTTTTTTATAAGTTAAAATACAGAAACTTTCAATATTTGACTATATAATACAAAATTACAAAATAAACAATGAGATATTAAGAAAATTTTCTTAATGTACAATGAAGGAAGGTAAAATCGGTTCATTATGTAGTTCTTTTCCTATTTTAGTTTAATAAAAAATTATTAAATTATAAATTTAAAGAAATATATATCTTTTGTTAGTTTACTTTTATAAAAAAATCATTAAATTACAAATTTAAAGATATCACACAGTACATGCTAAAATATTTCATCGAATAATAATTATGGAATAAGAAAATCATTATTTTATAAAAGTTTGATAAAACTAATCTAAAAATAATTATGACACTATTTTCATTTTATCATAAAAGTGAATGTTGTTGATAAATAATGTGCAATAAAAACATAATAAAAAATAAGAACATAAGAAGATATTTACAAGGTTCGGTCAATTGGATGTACCTACATCCTCAGGTGTCAAGAGCAACTAATTTACTATTGAATAACAATGATAATAGTTAGTTCCATCAAACTAGGTTTACAATATTATAGTTATATGTAAACTTTGACTCATATAATTATGCTCAAGTAGTCTCTTACCAAATCCAATCTAATTTATGCATGACTTTAATAAATCTTATAATTCTTTTAAAGTTTGAAATCTACCAAAAATATGTTCCTAAATAAGATTGTCCATCCCAAACATGGTCTGAGATACGATCGTATATCCAACTGTTTCTACACGTACATGGACATCAACTTTGAAACATCCCTATCTCAAGTCGTGTATCTCACTACTTTTTTGCATATATGAACATGAACATGACCATATCACAGGTCATATCTTATTGTTTCTCTATTCATATGAAAACAAGCTCAAACAAGTCTATACCCCAAGTGGTGTCCTTTGAAAAATTCTCTACCACACCAATACATTTATGCCTTCATCTTTACGTTCCAGAGAAGAGCATGCCCTATGCTACAACAAAGTAGACTATTAGTGATGACTTTTATGGGGATGATTTAAATATCATTGCTAAAAATAAGCTTTTTGTGATGAATTACCTATTTGTCATAAAAAGTCAAAGAATTTGCAAAGTTTTACATAATCTTCGCTAAATAAATATATTTTGCAATGATTTTTTCTAATCATTGCAAAAGGATTAACATTTGGTGACGACTTGTTGAATTCATCTAGCCTTTTGTGACGATTATCATTAATCGTAGCTAAATGTGACAAAATTGCAAATCGTCACCAAAATTTATTATTTTATATCTTATGTTTTTTTAGAAAAATTTGAGGAATTTTTGTGTGTGATAGTATTCTTAAAAACAATAATGTTAAGAAGATAATTTGTTTTAATGATAAGTGTAGTTAACAATCCTAAGGTTAATTATAATTGACATTTATAAATTTTTTTAAATAGCTAATGCTTTCAAACTCTATAAATTTATTTATATCTATAGATTTATACATAAATGATTCGTTAATGATGCCTATTGTACATAATACCACACCTCCATTCCTACAAAAAGATTGGAACATCTAAAAATTGTAAAATGTTTTAATTTTTAAACATATTGTTGAAAAACACATGCATGGTAGGTAATTTAAAATTTGAAAAGTAAATATTTTTTGGACATAAAAAGATAAAAATATCTAAAAACTTTAATTTTAATAAGATCAAAATATCATAAATTTAAGTTTACTACTATAATTAATCATTAATATTTATTGAAAATAAAATAATAATATATAAATATTGAAATATGTTAAGCAATTAACAATTCTATAGAAAAAATAATAAATAAAGTTTCACGCCTAATATTCTATTGAAAAGGAAAAGAAATAATTATTCTTTTGGATTCCAAGTGACCTTAGAGTCGATAGAAAAGGTTTAGGGGTTTATAATTTGTAGATTCCCAAGAATGCTCCTTGCATATTCCAAGCCATCAATTGAAATAGTTAAATATCTTCCCTCAGGGTTTAGCGAAATGACACCCACTTCCAACAACTTTTTTGCTTTAACTAAATTTGTAGAAGATACAGTGAATGATTTTTTAGATACAATATGCATGATGGTATTAGATGAACCGCACGTACTAAGCATTTCACATAAAGAGCAAAACTAAGCATTTCACGTAAAGAGCAAACAATATAGAATAATCAAAGGTAAATCAAATAATATTAGCGACCCAAATTGGAACACATTCTCGATTGATAAACTCCATCATCACAACAATGAACAAACATGGTTTTTGCAATTGACCACTATTCTAAAACAACCGATTTTTCTAATCCTGTACAAACCATCGTGCCATTGCCACTGCCTCCATTTCCATCTATGTTCTCTTGAAGATTTGAGGAAGCTTAAGACAACATATAGTAAATACAATTAGATGTTCATATAATAACTTCATAACAAAAAAATGTGATACTAATAATAAAGAAAGAGACGTAGTTTAGATGATTCTAAAAACTTTGAAGAAGAAGATTGGCCATGGAAGGCAAGGGGTAATTATCATTTCATGAGAAGATATGTTCTGCAACGATTTGCTCTTGATTAAGGAGAATTTTGCCATATTCCTAATAGCGGAGTTTATTTCCACCATCAGAAATTAGTTTTCACGTTGACATTCCACGATGAATTAATGTTAATAATTTTATTATGAAAAGTCAATAGAAGAATGCTTATTTGAATGTGCCAACATTCTAGCAATATTAGTTTTGTGATCTATCAAGTGACACTACTTCATATGATAAGGTTGAGAATGTTAAGTGTGTATGTACTATGTTTAGGGAATGTATAAACATCCTTTGTAGCTCCAAAATATGATTGGTTCTATGTACATAAACATCCTTTGCAGAATCTTATAATGTAAATAGTTGTGTAATTGTGATTTAGCTTTAATTTATCTCAATAATTAGCTTGTTGGTTTTGAGCTACTCCATTATATATATGTTTTCATAAAATATAAAGTCAATAAATTCAAATGTGTGTATGCTCAAAGATTTGGTCTTTTAAGAATAAAAGTAATAGGTTGTTAGGTTTGAGCTACTTCATTTCACTTTTAATTGCTAAGTGTTATCACAGACTCATTACAAGTTGAAATAAAGTCATTTTGATGGACACGTTTGTATACTATAAATGGTAGAGATTTGGTGTAAAAGGAATCATATGGTAAATATGTACATAAACATCCATTGCAGAAGTAGTCTTCATTCAAGTATTTCATCAAACAGTTAACAGGCTTTCTTCGAACAAGCATGGAAGGTGGGAAAAAACATGTCGACCCATACACGTCCAACATAGAAACACAATGCATCATATTCTAAACACAAGCACAAACAAAAATTCATACACCATAAGCATATCAGAAAACTAACATAAACTCCTAAGCATAATAGTAAAATAGAGCACATAAAGGAGGGTTCTTGAAAATTAGAAAAGAAAATTAATATTAGCACACATAATGATGCTTCTTTGACGGTGATGACGACAACATAGAAGATAGCCATAATAGAGGGGACGATGCTTATTGGACAGTGAACGAAGAGGAAATATGACAGGTAACACGAAAACAAAAAGAGGTTTGTTTTGGTGTTAAACAAAACGATGCTGTTTGCAATTAATTCAAATGAAATATACCATTTGGCGTCAATTTAAAAAACCTTCACTAAATGGTGAGCCATTACCATTTGGCTTGACCTTTGGAAATGTAATTAATTAATGTTACCATATATAATTATATTTAGTGTGATGTAATTAAAAAATAATTGCAATATAGTAAAAAAATAGAAATCAATATTAAATATTAATTTGATATTCTTAATAATCAAATTTAACACTAGTGTAAAAATAAATTAAGTTAACAACAATGTAATTTTAAATATTTATAAAATAAACAACACAATTAATTTTTATTACATAAATTAATTATTTTTATTAATGTAAAATTTATGATTTGACGATTTTATTTGTTATGAAAAAACTCTATTTACTATATACAAATTGGGTGACATTTTATAGAAATTTTATATTTTAAAAAATCTATAAATATAAAAATAAAAAAACTAATTGTTCTTATTAATTTCTTTTAAAATGTATAATTTGAAAATATATAAATGGTGCCACAAAACTCCATTTACTATATATAAATTCTACACTATTTTTTATAATTTTTATATTTAATTTTTTTGGTAAATATAAAAATCAATATGCATGAAAAGACCAAATATGACATTTAGCGATGAATCCTACATATCATCGCTAAAAGATTGACGGTGAATATATTATCAAATCGTTGCCAAATGTTGAAACATTTCAAAATATAAATGGGAAACGACATCGTTTGTTGTGTAAGGAAAAACGTCATTTCCTTCCATTTGGAACATTTAAAAAAATGAAAATGACATCGTCTCTTTTAGGAAGGAAACAACATCGTTTCCTTCATTTTTAAACCAAAAGGCTGAAGCCTTTCTTTTACCCCCTCGTTGCAGTTCATTTCTCTATTGTCTTTCTTCCTGCGATTGTATCATCTCCAATCCTTCATCGTTTCCTTCATTTTCAAACCAGAAGGCCGAAGCCTTTCTTTTACCCCCTCGCTGCGCTTCATTCTCTTTTGTCTTTCTTCCTGCCATTGTATCCTCTCCAATCCTTTGTCCTTGTCGTCGTCGGTTGAGATAAGTGTAGTTGGGTGTTCTTCATTAACCCTCTAGCGTTGTTGTGCTTATTTCTTCGTCTTTGTCTTTGTGTTTTGAAGGTGTTGTGTGTATATTGTTTCAGTGATGCATTAAAATGGGTTTTGTGTTGTGTCTTTGTGTGTTATGTATTGGTTAAAGGTGATTGTTTCACGTGACAATAATGCTGATGGTGGCTTATGTAATGTGTATTGTATGGGTTGATTGAAGGTGAATATGGATTAGAAAGTTGTTTAAGTACTGCATATTTGATGTTCAATGAAAGTTCTGTTAGACTTTTTTCTACTTTTATTGAGTGGAGATAGCATAAATGCCTTTTAAAAAAAATCTTTAAGTACATTAGGGAATACTATCACAAAGACAATTCTAGAATTCATTATGATACCACTAAGGATTTGATTAGGTAATTAAAAGGTTATTCAAATTGACCAAAGGGGAATCAAATTCTAGAACTCATTTATCATATAAATTAGTAATAAAAACTAACATCAACTAATTAAATTCACATTGTTAATGGTAAACCTAGAGTCCTAACTTAGTTAGTTCTTATTGGTTAAGCTCTCTATTTGTTTTACTATTATTTTACTTTAGGTTAATTCATTTTTTGATTTGATCATCTAAATAAAGTGTAGCAATGAGAGCTAGTAGTTTATAAAATGTTATAGAATCAATAATCAATTCGTTTATAAGGATTAGTGCACTTGCTAGCATGTTTTCATACATTTTTTATTTGATCAAGATTTTGGCTTCATTGTCTTTGAAATAAATATTGGCAACAAACTAGCTTACTTTACTCTATAATTTTGATTACTTTTTCCAATTTATCTTGTTATGTTTAATTTTATTTAAATATTTTCTAGTTGTTTAGAGAGTTTTGGAGTGATCAAAATAGAACTTGTCAATAAGTAAACGTGTGATTCCCATAATAATAATTTATTATAATAATTTCTTTATTTTAAAATCTTAAGATCTATTTTAGGCATTTTATCCATTTCCTAAAACCTAAGACTTAACTCTAGGCATTTTTTTCCTTTTAAAGTCCTAAGATTCAATCTAAGCATATAAATACCATTTTAAGCCCCATCATATAGTTATAAACATTTTCTATATTTTAAGTCCAAAGAACCAACTCTATGAACAAGTGTATTATATTAAATACAAAATTTTCTTTTTCACAGGTCCTTTTTTGTGTTGAAGAGCATCGATAATCGCTCAACCTCGTCCTTCTTCTTTGTAGTTTGTGGTTGTCCATCCATCTTGGTAAATCGTCCAACTAATGTTTACCATATGTTTTACTTTAATAGTACAACTATTTATGTTTAGGTTTTATGTGAATGAAAAGAGGTCTTTGTTTTGTGTTGTTGTTTGCAATATTCTTATAATTAATGATGAGTTTTTATGTGCTTTAATAGTCTAAATATTTATGTTTCGGTTTTGTTTGCATCATTGATGAGTAACTGTAACATCCCGTGCCTATATTAAGGGTTAGGATCCGAAATTTCAGTACATATGAGCTCAAAGAGAAATTAAGACAATGCATTTTTCTTGCTCATGCTTAATGTTAGATTATATGCACATAAATATTGAATGTTTGCACATAAAAAAGTGGTACATGCATTCATTGACAACTTCTAGGTATAATTGATTTTAAATGTGATCTTATTAAAAATGAGGAGTAGAAGGAGTAGAAAGAGTGATCTTAGTATGTGTTGTGATAAGGAAAGATTTAGAGACAAGATTGGTGGTGATCTGGAAAATATTGATTGAGTATGCATCAGTCTTTTAGCCACAACGTTTTCTCTAGTCATCCAAACGACATGATTCTTGATTTGGATTAAACTAGTGATATATGGCTACATTTTGTATGAAGACATCGAATTTCAAGTCAGTCTCTAAGAGTCTTAAAATTTGTCATGAAAGGAAGAATTGGGTGTAGTGTTGGTGTGTGAATTGAAAAATTGTCTTCGAATTTTAGGGGCAATTTTGGGATTGATATAAATATATTTGAGCAAAGTTACCTTCTGGAAAGTTATAGATATTTCTTTTATCTTTCCAACGGTATATTATATGAAAAATGTGGACATCAGAGTCAATTGTTATGATCTTTTCAAGTGGAGACGTTCTGGAGCAGAAAATGAGACAAAAGAAATTAGACGATAGAACTAAGACAGAAGAAAAGTAGACGATAAAAATGAGACGGAAGAAATGAGATGATAGAACTAAGACAGAAGAAAAGTAGACGATAGAAATGAGACGGAAGAAAAGTAGACGATAGAAATGAGATAGAAGAAAAGTACACGATAGAAATGAGACGGAAGAAAAGTAAATGATAGAAATGAGACGGAAGAAAAGTAGACGATAGAAATGAGACGGAAGAAAAGTAGACGATAGAAATGAGATGAAAGAAAAGCGGACGACAGAAATGAGACGGAAGAAAAGGAGACGATAGAAATGAGATTGAAGAAAAGTAGACGATAAAAATGAGACGGAAGAAAGTGAGATGATGCAAAAGTGAAACGATATAGAAGGTAGATGATAGAATTGGCCTTTGAGGTCTTCATGAAAGTTGTAGATCTCGACGTTATCTTTCTAATGGTCCAAACACCAAATCAATCCAACATTGTTTGTGAAAGTTATGGAGATGGTACCGAAATAGGTTCATTTTGATCGAGATCGTAAACATGGTTGCTTCTTTTGGCCATAACATCTTCTCTAGACCTCTAAATGACTTGATTCTTTAGCCGTTGGGTTTGTAAGACTTTTCTCTACTTCTCCACCACAAATCGTAGCCAATTGAAAAGAATGGAGAAAGATTGAGTGAAAAGAGTGAGACAGGTACAGTGAGTGTGTTTTTAAAGGATATAAACTGGTGTTATTCTACTGAACATATTTTGATATTTTGATGATTTCTGGAGCTCTAATGATTGAAATGTTGGACCCCAAATTTTTCTTGGAAGTTAGAATTATTAAATGAGGAGTTGGTGGTGATTTATTCATGTGAAAAGAAAAGGAAAATTCTTGAATTTGAAATGATTTATACAAGATTAAGGTAGTGAATGTAGAAAGTTGATGAAGAGT
>JANZLX010000004.1:13996505-14013759 GCA_025531955.1 Erythroxylum orinocense | reverse complement strand
AATGGTATTAAATGTGATTTTATTGAAAATGAGGAGTAGAAGGAGTAGAAAGAGTGATCTTGGTATGAGTTGTGATATGGAAAGATTCAGAAACAAGATTGGGGGTGATCTGGAAAATATTGACTGAGTATGCTTCAGTCTTTTATCCACAACATTTTCTCTAGTCATCCAAATGAGATGATTCTTGAGTTGGATTAAACTAGAGATATATGGCTATATTTTGTATGAAGACATCGAATTTCAATTCTATCTCTAAAAGTCTTAAAATTTGTCATGAAGTGAAGAATCGGGTACAGTGATGGTGTATGAATGAAAAAATTTGTCTTCAGACTTTAAGGGCAAATTTGGAATTGATATAAATATATTTGAGCAAAGTTGCCTTATGGAAAGTTATAGATCTTTCTTTTATCTTTCCAACGGTATATTATATGAAGAATTTGGACATTGGAGTCAAAAGTTCGGGTTCAGGTCATTGCGGGAGTGGGATGCTACATATATCACCAAAATCATTACATCTTATCTAGGGATGTATTTACATCATTTCCCCCAATTAGTAGCTTATACTAAGGATACTTTAATCCCATTCAATTCTAGATAACTCTTCTCTGTTCATGCCAATCCTCGATCGTGGGGATCTTCCTATAATCATGTCCCTCTTCTCTTTCCTCAAATTCATCACTTATAATAACATCATTAACAATCTCCATTCCTTCCCAATCGATCACTACAAATACTCTTACATCTTGCTCTAACCCATCTTAAACTTTGAACTATAGGAACTATGATTGGTACTTATTCAATAAGTCACCAATTTCTTCCTATATCATCTCCACGCATATTATTCACATAAGCTTAATAGTTCCATTTGTCATGATGATCCTCCTATTAGATGTGCACTCACGATGGCAAATCAACCTAAACTTGACAACTTTTTTCGTATATCATTATCATTGTCTCATCTTCCACTTGTCATTAATGTCATCTCACACATATTTATTCTCATACCAAATCATAAACTCTTATATTGACAATCACACAACCATTCTAAGTCCAAGTTCAACCTTTCAAGGTCATATCAACTTGGCTTATACATTATCCATCCATATACTATTTCTTTTCCCCTATATATATATATCCTCAACCAATCTAGAATTTCTGATGCATAATCATTAGGAAATTTTCGGTCTCTCATTTTCCCCTAATATTCCCTTATACTGAAGTACAAATTCTTATCACAATACTCGCATAACCATTTTGGTTCCAATTTCATCTTTCTATGATCATAACAATTTTATGATTTCATTTCATTATGCCTGTACGCTTTAGTCTCCCTTCTACTCATATTCTCATTTTCCTCAATCAATCTAAAATAATATAACTATATCACCTTCAAGGGTACCTACCCCCATTGTGGTGAACCTTTAGCTATCATACAAAACCAGATACTATTTCTCATTTCCAAAATGTCCATAAACCTTTATTTTCTCAATGTTTCTAATCGTTCAGACTCTTAAGACAATGTTCATGCATGTGACTCATATTAGGGGATCAGTTGTCGCTGTCTGCTATGACATGCCTAATATGTATATGCATATAACTTGACACATACTTTAGAATGCCCATATAAGATAGTATTTCTGGGCTCTGATACCACAAAAATGTAGTGCCCCACTCCTGTAAGACTCGAACCTGATATCGATGGTGATATCCGAGTCCGTGAGCTGCGAGGGTGGAGTGCTAAAGTACTCAATTATTTAGAAAACTATATAAATTCTTTTTCTGAAAACAATAACATATTTTGTGGAAATTGAAACTCAAATTGGGCCCACTTTCATTCAAAAACAATTTCACTTAACACAATTTTCACTAGCCATTCGGGCCCTTTCACAAATACGAAACACTCGAGTCATTTCAAAACACAAAGTTATGCAAAAAGATGCAGAATATACAATTCAATACAAAATAGGAAAATACAAATGCAGACGCGGACTAATCCCAACCTCTATCCTTCACTTGAATGCTATAAGTATACTCCCGTTGGCCTAATGGGGTATTCTTCTGAATACTGAAAAATGTTTTCAAATTTTAGGAGAGTTTTGCGAACTCAGTGAGTGACCATCATCGATGGCTCACTCATCACATAACACATAAAATCACATAATTCACATCAGTTCATTAACAATCATAATGAATCACATACACGTAATCAGTCATTTCACATATTACATTCAACACATATTGCATTCAGAAATCATTCATATCATGAATATGCAGTGCATATGAGACTCTTTTTTCATTTATTGTTTTGTTGTGACCGAGTGCCTAAACTGTCCCAAATCCATTGGATACTGGGCTAATTGATAACTGACCCATATTGGTCTCATTAAATGTTGAGCCTGAGGCTCTGAATCACTTTTAAGCTCGAGGCTCTTTTTCACACGTTGAGCTTGTAGCTCTGATCGGTGGCTACTCAGATCACAACTGCCATTATGTTTCATGCATTCATGCAATCGAATGCATCACTCACAATTACATATCCCACTCCAACACTTTCGCATCTCATCAGATCTTAGTCCGACATTCCACATTGTAGTGGAGAGTTCACAATTTCATTTATTTACAAATACACATACACATTCCTAACACATTTAACAATCACTTTCATATACAATTTGCACTTCAATATCTCATTCATATATCACGGTTATCGGAACTTCATTATCCGGAATTCAACAATGAAATCACCTTCATAATTATTCATGATCACTCAATTCATAACATAAACAAACAAACAATAAAGTATGTCCATCTAGGTTTACTCACAGTACGCTCCAAATTAGCATTTACTTCCCAATTCTGGAACGCCTGAATGCGGACACTTGACCTGCACAAACCATGTATGCAAAACGCACATTTCACACTCATCAATAATTGCACACACATAAGCATTTATTTATGTACAATTGTATAAATGGACTATGTACAATGCATGTTCAATGACAATCTCGGGTGTATGTTCTAGAACACCTTTTTATGCTCATTCCCATTTCAAAATTCATATGTGTCTACTTACGCTTAGCTTTACACTTTATTTGTACGTAATCATTCTAAATTCTCCTTTCAATCTTTACCTTTTTTGTAAGCTCACACTTCAAGAACACTTGATTACTCTATATCATAACTCAATTTTTGTCATCTCTTTTCTAACCTCATATGATCTCATAATATCCATTTCCCATTTAATAGGAATTCAATTGAAAATCCCACAATGCAAAATCACAAAAATTGATTCTATAATAGTCAAGCCCAAGCATTTTTCTAAACTCCATAAACTAGAATCCTTTCAAAAAATCCAAAGATTCAATTGATCATACCTTGATTCTTCACCAAATGAAGAGATCTTGAGCTCAAATGGAAGCTCTTTTCTTCCTCTATCTTTTTCTCTTCTTGAACACTTCGAAATCTCTCTTGAAGGCGAAGGAAATTAAAACCTAGCTTGTTTTCTCTTCTTTCTCTCTTTCATTTCTTTTCATGTTTTCTCTCTCTCACCTCTTTTCTCATCCACCCATTTAGCTTCTCTAGAATCTTCTCATCACGTTTTCTCCTTTATTTATCAAGACAATAATTTTTCTTCCAATTATGCCCTTAATGAATGGGAATTGTCCAATTTTCCCTTCCATTTATGCCTTATGTCTTTTATACTTAAGTGGCTTGCCAACAGTACCCTTGAACAATCTAACCTAACACTTTCTTCCAGAAACATGTCCCCTATTGTCTTAAGTTTCTAATGCCACTGAAATCATTTCATTTGATAGTTTTGGTTTGCTCCTATTCAAAATAGTATACTATGCACAACTTCCATTAGGAATTTAAACATCTTAGAGACTAAATTAGGTTCTAAGTTCTGCATACCATTTGTAGCTCCATATCTCTAGTTTACCATGAGTAAAAAATCATCTCATTTGGATCAGTAGAGCTCCCAAAATCATCAAAATACTATCGTAAGTTTAGTGTAATAACACCAGTTCGTATCCTTTAAGAACACATTCACTATACCCATCCCAGGTTTTTCACTCAATCTTTCTCCATTCATTTCAAATAGCTATTATTCTTGGTGGAGATGTAAATCACTGTCATACGAATCTAATGGTTCAAGAATCAGATCATTTGGACATCTAGAGAAGAAGTTATGGCCAAAAGAATCCAACATGTTTGTGTCCTTACTCATACTATACATGCCTTGGTGCAATTGCCATAACTCTCACTACAGGTGTCGGATTGACTTCATTTTTGGACTATTGGAAAGAAGACTTCAAGATCGACAATTTTATGAAGACCTAGAAGGCCAATTCTATCGTCTGACTTCTGTATCATCTCACTTTCCTCTCATCTTAGTTCTATCGTCTCATTTCTATGGTCTCATTTCCATCGTCTCATTTTCTTCCGTCTCATTTCTCCGTCTCACTTTTTCATCTCATTTCTTCCGTCTCCCTTTTGCGTCTCATTTCTTGCGTCTCACTTTTGCGTCTCATTTCTTCCGTCTCATTTTTGCGTCTCACTTTTCCACCAGATCGTCTCCACTTATAAATAAGAATCATAACTTTTGACTCCGATGTCCAAAATTTTCATACTATATACAGTTGGAAAGATAAAAGAAAGATCTACAACTATCTAAAAGGAAACATTGCTAAAATCTATTTATATCAATCCCAAATTGGCCCCTAAAGTCCGAAGATGAATTTTCCACTCATACACCAGCGTACTGCACCCAATTCTTAACTTCCTGAACTTTTGAGATTCTTAGAGACAGAATTGAAATTCAATGTCTTCATAATAAATGTAGCCATATATCTGTAGTTTAATCCCAATTAAGAATCATCTTGCTTGGATGACTAAAGAAAACGTTGTGGCTAAAAGATTGAAGCATACTCAGTCAACATTTTCCAGATCACTACCAATCTTATTTCTAAATCTTTCCTTATCACAACTCATATTAAGATCACTCTTTCTACTCCTTCTACTCCTTATTTTCAATAAAATCACAATTAATATCAATTATACCAGGAAGTTGTCAATGAATGCGTGTACCAATTTTTATGCGAAAACATTCTGTATTTATATGTATATATGCTAATATGATGCATGAGCAAGAAAATGTTGTCTCTTAATTTCTTTTTGAGTTCATATGTATTGAAATTTCGGGTTCTAACCCTTAATATGGGGATAGGAAGTTACACTAAGTATGAACACCTAAGAATATTTGGATGCACATGCTTTCCCTTTTTACGATTCTACAATAAACATAAGCTAGATTTTCACACCAGCAAATGTGTGTTCCTTGGCTATAGTCCTTATCATAAAGGCTATGAATGCTTGCACCCATCTGGCCGTATATACATCTCTAGACATGTCACATTCAATGAATTTGAGTTTCTTTACTCCTCCCTATTCCATAACCAATCCAATCCATACACAATCCATTCTAGCCTTCCTATTTCCACATTAACTGATATGCTATAGGTAATTACTGGGCAGTTTCACAGCATGTAACCTATCCTATAATCTTCTTCTTCAAGTACAACAACTCAGGTACATAACTCTAATCCTATTCATTCTTCACCACTATCTGGTTCTTCTAACCCTTCTGCTCCATTATGTATCCAAAACTTACATCCCATATAGACAAGAGCTAAAAGTGGTATTTTTAAACCAAAGGTTTATCAATAATCTCTCACATCTTGGTGATGCTGTCGCCTGCAACCAAATATAAAAAGAAATCACTTCCGTTAAAACAAATTAATGTAGTAGCGGTAAGCGAATATCGTTCCCACGAAGAATTTTTAACAATAAAGGTTAGTTAGTTTAAACAAAACAAATAAAAAAAATAAAAGGGGGAGGGGGTTTTGGTCACGAAATTATATAAAATCAAAGGGAAAATCACAAATCAAAAGCAATAATTAAATATGAAAATTCAATAAGAAAATACCTTGGTTTTGGGTCACCGATGTTAGCATGCTATTATAGATCATCGACATAAAATTGCAATTATTAATAAACATCCATTGGGGGAAATTTTTCTTAAGGGTAATGACTAGAAATATGTATACTAGCAATCTTATTAAACAATAACCTAGATACGATCATAGGTAAAATTGAATAATAGCATTAAGAATAAATAACCAATGATAATTGAAAGACATGTACGACATGCAATCAATCAAGCAAATGCCTTCTTAGAACTTTCCAACTCTAACGTAGAGAGGTTAATCCTAATTGCTACTTATGGTTACTGAAATTGAACGTCAGATTCCGTTAACCTAGCGACTGAACCAATTAATCTTTAGTTACGCAGCTAGAAACCAACGAATCCAATTAAAAAGACAGATAGGAAGATATCCAATGCTCATTAACAACATGAAAAGTATCCAGAAAATCTCACCATAATAACATGGAACATGGATCCCTCCACCAAGATAAGAAAATTAGCTACTCATAATTGAATTGAAAACAAAAGAAACAACAAAGTAAATAGTCTCCATCCCTGGTTCTTTAATGAAATAAACGAAAATCCTAATTGAAACTATGCAGAAAATGTAAAGAAATAAGAACAGAAAGTGCAGTAGCCCAAATCCTACGAAACCTATTCTAAAACCTAACCTAAACCTACAATAGCCTACCTCCCTCTTTAAACCTAATATGTTTATATATATATTCAGCAGTCCCCCAAGTCTTTTAGTTGATGTTAATTTCCTCATTATCTTCTCTTGATTTTGTCCAGATTAGGTGCACTTCTATTTTCGGTGGAAGACTTCTTGGAAAGAGGGCAAGAGGATCTTGAAAGATTGTGTTTTAATTGGAATCAAATTCTGGAATTTCTAAAGACTCTAGATTCCATCCTTATGGCCCACACCTAATCTCTGAATTTCAGCTAGATTGGGGATTTCGGATTTCCTTCCTTCTTTTGCATCTTTTTAATCCTTTTTCGTCCTTAGGGTGTTGAGAACCACCTGTAAACAATTATAGAGCAATTCCATCAATTTCAGATACTAATTTCAACACATCAATGATAATTGAATCCAAAATATATGCAATTTAAATGACTTAACACATCTACCACAACATCTAAACCAAAATCAACTACTATTGCTCTCACAAATCCTATATGGAAAGAGGCAATGCATTCAAAAATTCAAGCTCTATAACGCAATAAGACATGGTCTCTGGTTCCCTTTCAGTCCTATATGAAGATTTTGGATACTAAATGGGTGTTTCGAATCAAGTACGATTCTAACGGTGCAATCGACAAATATAAGGGCCGGTTTTTGTCTAAAGACTTCAATCAAACTCTAGGCCTTGATTTTACAGACACTTTTAGCCCTGTAATAAAATCTTCAACCGTTAAAGTGGTCCTATCTCTAGCTGTTTCACAAAATTGGGACATACAAGAAGTAGATGTCAACCATGCATTTCTCAATGGCCATCTAAATGAGGAAATCTATATCAGTCAACCAGAAGGATTTGTGGATCAACAATTTCCTTACCATGTATGCAGATTAGATAAGGCCCTTTATGGTCTTAAACAAGCTCCACGAGCTTGGTATACTACTCTAAAATCTACTCTTCTACATTAGGGATTTCACAATTCCAAATCTGATAATTCCCTATTCTACAGGAAACTTTATGGCTCCTTATTACTACTACTAATCTACATTGATGACATCTTAATCATAGGGAATTCAACTTCAGAAATTCAATCGATCATCAAACAACTCAACAGTAACTTTTCTCTCCAAACCCTAGGAAGTATGAATCACTTCCTTGGTTTCGAAGCTTACAGAAATGAAAATGATTTGCACCTATCGCAAAGGCAGTACACAGTGGATCTTCTTGCTCGTACCAACATGTCCAATTGCACACCATGCCCTACTCCAATGGCTCTTAGTTCCAAGCTGTCAGATCTTGAGGGTTCCCCTTTTGCGCATTCAACTCTATACAGAAGCATTATTAGAGCGTTACAATATCTATGTCACACCAGACCAGATATCAATTATACCATAAATCGATTGAATCAATTCCTCTCAAACCCTCTCGATTCTCACTGGGTTGCTTGCAAGCGTGTCTTACAATATCTCAAAGACATATTAGGGTTTGCTCTCTTATTTTGTCCATCACCCAGTCCTTTCTCTCTTAAAGCAACAGTGACTCTGACTTGGCAGGAAATCCAGACGATAGGAAGTCCACTACTAGCGGTTGTGTCTTCCTAGGGGGTAATATGATATTCTGGAGTTTAAAGAAGCAAACCACTGTCTCTCACTCAAGCATCGAAGCTGAGTATAGGGCACTTGCTCAAATCTCGACGGAGGTACTATGGCTTCACTCTCTACATAAGGAGTTGGGTTTTAATCTCAAACAAACAACAATTATCTGATGTGACAAAAATAGAGCTAGGTCTCGTGCCCTAAATCCAGTGTTTCATGCCCGAACGAAACATATCGAAGTTGATTTTCATTTCATACGTGACAAAATCGAAAAAGAAGAATTAGATGTGATATATATTAACACAGAAAATCAATTAGCATACTTACTCACAAAGCCTCTCACAGCGGTCCGATCGTCGACACTCATCCTAAGCTCAACGTCGATGTTCATCCCCATTTTCGCTTGAAAGGGAATGTTAGAGTGTTGGACCAACGAATTAAACCAAGTCTAGTCTGCAATATTGATAAGCCCAACAATGTTTCTAGGCCTATTTGGTTGAGGATGGTTCAACTCTCATCTGTAGCTCACAAAGTTAAAACTGCACCTGCACACCAGTTGATTAGCTCTTGCTATAACTGCTTTCTAGCTGTAGCTACTGACATCATTACTAGCTTTCATCATTGAGGCCATTAGATTGTATTCAATGGTTAGATTAGAATCATTCATTGTGTATTATATACATTACTCAATCAATAAGAAAATCATCGAAAACATTTATACAAACAGTTTCATACTGTTTTGTAGAGTGCTCTTGCATTATTAAGAGTGTATTTACATGATTTGAATGGATACTATAAATTTGGAACGCACCTATGCAAGGATAGAGCGCTTCTACACTCGTTGCCTAGAATTGACAAAAGTATGCATATCATTGCATTAATTTAATGAATACACATGAATTTGCATCACACATATGCAAGAAATAAGTGCTTCTACACTCAATGCCTAGAACGAACAAAAGTATAAGCATACTTGCCCAGGTATGAACATTTTTGCTACGGTGAAAGTTCGTAAAATAAAGAGGTATAGAGGAAGAACACACAGACAAAATTCAAAGACGAAATTTGATATCAAATTTCTTTCAATTTTTAATTTTTCTATCTCTTTTAAATCATAACTCAAACAATGTTGAAGTTGTTATTTAATTTGTTATAAAGTTTTCTATTTCCCTTGTAGGGTTATGATCTAACTAAATTATGAAAATTTTTAGTTCACTAATTTTAATTAAATTAATGTTTTATTCCAATTCTATATTAAATATTGTATTCTATGATTAACACTTGTAATTAAATAATTACATGGTTTATAATTCAATTTGGATTAAGAAGTAATAATTAATTTAGGCATTGGGTGAAATATCATGTTATTGAATTCAAAAACATGATATTTCACCCAATGCCTATGAATTTATGAAATATGATGTTATTATCATCAGATAGAGACATTTATGAAATTGTATACAACAATATGAATTTCTTATGCACAATGAATTAGTTATTATAGAGATGTCGTTAAATTGTTTATTGAAATATGTTATTTATACTTAATAAAAACTAGAAAAACTTGCTAGGAGTATAGGGAATAAGGATTAATTGATTAAACCGGGTGCTTCAAGTGGGATAAATCTTAGTGAAATCGTAAGTCCTAGATCCACTTAATATTAACTATCAATCATTTTAAGTTCTTTATGTATTTTTCTTTAATTATATCCTTTTAGTATTCAAATAAAATGAGATATTGATTAATTTCAGTAATTAATAAACATAATCCTTATAGGATAATATTCTTTTCATCACTGTATTTCTTCTTTGCGATAGCATAGACTTCAGTTAGATAATTCATAATATTAATCAAAATAGTTATGAAAACATATATTAAATAATGTGTAATGTGATACTATTTCACGGTTAATATATCATATTATAAGATTATTATTTAATAAACTATACCTATTCACTTAGTGATGCTCGTAAAGAAAAAGATATTAGGTTGAATTACACATAAGAAAAGAAGTTTAATTTGGGTTTGATTGTTGAGGAGGTGTGTGTATGTGTTGTGGAAGAGTTAGAGGTAGGGATTATCCTATTTGTAGTTTAAACTTTATATTATGTTACTCTTTTTTTTGTTGTAATTTGTTAAAACTTTTTCTTTAAATATTAGAATTAAGTTCATATTAATATTATCATATTATAAAGTTAATTGATATAATAGTCACGTTTGCAAAAATTTTCGGGCGAATGATATTAAAGTAATAAAAAATTACTATATAAGTCAACCATTTCCTTAAACTAAACTTTATTAGCACAATTTCAGTTTGGTTTAGAAGTTAAAAGCAATTAAGGACTTAAGAATTTCAACCATTAAATAAATATCCAAAAAAGTAGTTCATAACTTATATAAAGTGGCATTTAATAGATTATACAAGTAAATAAAATTCTTTTTCATTATATTCTCAACATATCATAAATTAAAACACAATTGGATAAGGAGTTACTTAGTTAAGAATATTTATTAAAAAAATTTAAGATAATTTTCTTGTTATACGTTTTTTATAATTTAGGTACAAAATAAGACTTATACAATTTTATAACACAGATACATAGATATGATTCTTGCACTTAAATTTTTAGACATTATATGAAGCATTTAGGTTTATTTCAATATTATGTAAAGATTCTTAATTCATATGAAAATTGATCTAAACTTGTGAACTAGTTAATATGTTATATTGATGGATAAATATATGTACACATATTTCCACTCAATAGAATTTTTCTATAGTATAGAAAGAAGTTATTTGATACATAAATACATAAAATAGATAATCTGAAGCATTTTCCAGTAATTTTAGCATTCTTAAAATTTTCAAATTTTACATATTTCCTAAGAAATTATAGGTTGTCATATGTATCGATAAAAAAAATTTCTAATGCAATTAATATCATTACAGTGGAGAATCAGGGATACAAGTATATAGTTTCTTTAATGAACAAGTTACGGTAATAATTTTACAACACTGTTTCTTCTTTCTAAGATATTACTCAATATTATGTGGCCCAACTTCTATTTTACCAATATATACTCCTAACAACTTATCACATGTTCCTCCTTAAGTTTTAATCCTTTTCTATATCATTTAATTGAATGATTAACACATGAAAGCCCTCTTTCAACTAATAATGTCCTTTTTCTAATGTAGTTTTATAGTAGTTGCACCAGTAAATTCATGTTGGTCTTCTAAGTTCCCTGATAATATAGCCAAATTCTCAGACCCTTATTCTCTGACCGGAAACCTATAAAGTTGTCTAGTTTTCTCTCCTATTATGTGAGGCTTTATCCATTCAGATTTAATAATTTCTTGGCCCATCCGATTGGTTTCTTTAAAGGTTTATAGAAAAGGTGTTGAGAAGTCAGTCTCTAGATCTAACCAATACTATTGTGTTTAGAAACTCAACGCAAGCTGTTAGGTTTTACCAAAGCTTTTAAATCATCTTTATCTTTATTAAGCAGCTTCATCTCCAAAAGAAATTCCTCAAGAGACGACCTCTTTTCTGAGAGTACCAATTGAAGGCAAGGAAATAGTTGATACTATCTTTATGTTAGATGGGATGAAAGCCTCTGGGCCTAATGGATTGAATGGATTTTGCATTCAGAAGTCTTGAGATGTAGTTGGCAAAATGATATTTGAAGCTCCTCATGAGTTCTTCAGAATTGGTAAGCTTTTAAAGGAGATTAATAAAACATTTATCTGTTTGCTTCCTAAGTTTGTAATCTAGCTTCATTCATTAATTACAAATCTATCTCTTGCACTAATTTCCACTATAAGATCATCTTCAAATTGATTACTATAAGATTAAAGAAAGTTGTTAATACTCTCATTACTGACAATAAAGGTGCTTTCATTGAGAATAGATAAATTGTGAATAATATTTTGCTAGTTCATGAGCTTCTTAAAGGATACATAAAAGGTTGAACCCTTGTTAATTACTCTATCAAAGTTGATTTTAATAAAGCTTTTGATAGTATCAACTAGGATTTCTTGTCCCACTAGCTGGAAGTGGTTGGATTCCTTGGATAGTTCATCTTTTAGATTAAGGAATGTGTCTATATTGCTTCATATATTGGCGAATGGAAGCCCTTTTAAGTTATTCAAAGGGGCTAGAAGAATAAGACAAGGGAATCCTATATCTCCATACCTCTTCATTTTATATAGGGAGCTCTAACTCTTCTTATTAAACATGAGGTTAGCTTTAATCCTAACTTTAGATTTCATTCTAGATGTAGAAAAGTCTCATCGAAAAATATGTACTTTATAGATGATTTACTTTTATTTTGTAAAGCACATTCAACTTCAACAAGATCCATTTTTTAATCTTTAAAATAGTCTCTGGTATATAATCATGCATATCCATAATCAGTGGAATGAGTAGAAAGCTTCCTCCATTGTTATATCTAAGCTTGCCTAGTTCCTCCAGACAGCTGAGGTTCACAAAATGCATCCTTCTAATTGAAAAGGTTCAGAAAAGACTCTCCTCTTGCGTAAACAAATTAATTTCTTTTGATGGAAAACTTTAATTGGTTAAATCTACTCTCTTTTCATTAAACATCTATTGTGGTCCCGCATTTTTCTTTCAAAAAAGTTTATCAAATTGTAGGAAAGATTGCTCGGAAAATTCTATGAAGTCATTATGATGGAGTGGAGGGTTTTGCTAAAGTCTAGTGTTTAGATATTTGTTCCCCTAAAGAAGAAGGTGGTCTGAGATTCAATGATATTAAGGCTACTAATCCAACCATGATTATCAAAAGACTTTGGTGGGCAATAAATAATAAAGCATCATTTTGGATGAAATGTCTACGTAGTTAGTTCTTGAAAGGAAGATGCATTTGGAAGGTGTAAAAGATTCCCTCATACTTTTGGTTTCTTAGACAACACCTGCAGCTTAGAGACTTAGTTAAAGCTAATATTTTTTGTAAAGTGGGGAAAGGTGAAAAATCCTCTATTTGGTATGATAATTAGATAGGTTATGGACAGTTAATCCAACGGATTGGAGTCTAGTAGCTAGATCACTTGGGTTTTGGATGATAATGTCTCTGAGCTCATAGAGAATAACAATTGAGCTCTAACTCAAGTATTAAAGAGATAAAAACCTTCCTACTTACTAGATATCTCAAGATCTGGCATTTTTTTTTGGAAAGGAAAGTCAGTTTTCAATATTTCTAGCAAGCTAAGTAAGACACTGATCTAACCACTAGGAATTTATTCTTAAAACCATTCAATGGTTGATGTATCATTTTGATATTCATATAGACACTTTGGAGACTTATTTTATTGTTTTGGGACTTGCATCCATATTAAATGGAATGAAAGGTATAATGGGAGATGTAAAAACAATTGCTACTATAAAAGAGACAACATTTATGATTCCACAAACTATTAAGGAGACTCTTTTCTTAACAAGAAAGGTAATTGGCTTTATGGAAGCTTAAGTTGCTAGCTTCGTGATTGATTGTATTTTTGTTATTTTAGTAGTGATATCACTCAAATCTCCTCACTAATGTATGTGATTTTCCCATTAGGCTATTTGTAATCTTCTTTGTTGTCCCTTAATACATTCCTTTAATATTTTGAAAAAAACCATGAATATTATGATGAAAATGGTGATAATTGAGAAGATTCAACTCGAAACATCTTCCCCTTTCTAATAATGGATATCTCTAATCTATTGGATTATGGAAAATGATGTTTGAATCAATAAATAAAATCTCATAAATCGTAAATTTAGACACAAATTTCATGCTAAAATTAATCTTCAAAAGATATAATTTATTCAGTTAAATTAATAATGATTATAGTCATGTGGTTTTCATTTTCGATAAATTCTCTTATTCGATGCTTTATGTAATATCCCGTTCCTATACTAAGGGTTAGAACCTTAAAATTTGGTACCTGTGAGCTGAAAGGGAGATTAAGAAAATGCAATTCATGCTCATGTATAATGTTAGCATATATGCACATGAATTTGAATTTTTACACACATCAAAATAATTGTACATGCATTTATTGACAATTTCTGGGTATAATTGTTTATATATGTGAGTATATTGAGAAATGTGGTTTTATGTGTTGAGAAATTGATTTGGAAAGTGTATTTGCTGTTTTAGAATTTCTGGAATTTTTAGAGAAATTTTTGGAAATTGTTGGGCATTTTTGAACTAAGAAAATTGCCAAGTGGCAAAACAATTGTTAAATGGTAGTAGAAATTACTGTCTAATGGCAATGAAAATTTTGATAAATGACTTTAGGATTTATTGACAAGTGCCATTGAAAATTGGGGAACAATTGGAGTAGAAATTGATGTTGATGGGACTAGTTAAATGAAAGAACCAATAAAATTATTTAGAAATGGGACATGTGGCAAGTGACAAATATCACTTGCCAAACAATACCTTACAGACATTACTTTTTTAATTAAAAGCCCCCTCACCCTCCTTTGGGTTTTGTCATTTATGATGCCCTAACTTAAAGAGCTATTGGGAGTTTATTTTTGTTCTCTTTATTTTCGTAGCTTCTCTTCCTCTCTTCTTCTTGATTCTTGATTCTTCAAATCTCCATTCATGTTAAACCCAACCCTCTCATCTTTCATGCTACTCTTTCATCTTGCTTTCTCTTCCATTCTCACCAAAAACCCAAACCTTTCAAGCTCAAAATGAAGATGATCGTGGGTTGTTGGTGAATTAGGGATTTTTATTTTCTTAAAGATTTTGAAGAATTGGAAGCTAAATCGAGTAATTATCTTGTCAAATATCTTTGGTTTTGGTTAAATGAAGCATTTTTGATGATATTTAGAGGTTAATCTCATGAAATGGTGTTTTGGGTATGTGGGTGTCATGAATGGGGAAGGGTGTGTAAATTTCTTGTTTTTATTGGTGAGAAATGATTTATAGGGGTATTTTAGAGGTTGAATGATCATGATAAGGAGTTTTGTATATGTTAGAAAGTTGGTGATGAAATGAACATATATATATGTATATATTGATGTTTGTTTCATGTAAATGCTAAATAATGAGTTAGGAGTTGTTTAAGGATGATTGATGTTGCATATGATGAGTAAGAAACTATGACCTTGCTACACGTTTTTAAGATGAATTGGTTGTGAAAGGGAAGTTTTAATGGGAATTGGAAGTTGATGAGTAGGTACATGAACATGTCTTGTTTTTAGGGTTAATGATCAAATTTGGATCATGCTTTGTTGGGTGAATGATATTGAGATACAATGGAGTTGAGAATGAGGAGTAAATGAAGTAGAAAAGGGTAATCTTTGTATAAGTATGTTAGCTGTAAAAAGCTGGAAAAATTTGGAGATGATGGATTGGAAAATGTTCACTGAGCATGCTTTAGTCTTTTAGCCGTAAATTCTTCTATAGTTATCCAAATGAGATGATTCTTAATTTGGATTAAACTAGAATGATAGGGCTACACGTTATATGAAGACATCGAATTTAAATTCTGTCCTTAAGAGTCTCAAATTTTGACACTAAATTAAGAACTGGGTGGAGTAAAATCTATTGATGAATGTTTATGTCTTGTTTTGTTTTGAGTGGATGAGAATGTGTTATATTTTGGGTGTTTATGATCAAGTGGGAAATATAAAATGAGTATAGATGATGTTGAGTCGAAATTGGGTATAGTTGAATAAGTTATCCACTTGAGAAGATGAATCAAAAGGGTTGAGAATTGAGAGTGAATGAACTTTGATTAGTGTTTGAATGGTTATGGAGTGACATTACATTAGAAAAGGTGAAATTGGGAAGATTATGAGTAAAAGTGATGTTAGAATGGGTGTAGGATCCATTGGAGGGGTTTTTGAGAATGGAAAGAGAGTAAACCCAAAGGTTATACGGTCAGTCCGTGTAAATTGACACGACCATGTGTTTTTGATGTAAAAACACCACCAGACCCGAAAGAAACACCGGCTACTTGTGTGAATTCACACTATCGTGTGTTTTGACGTAGTCTCATTTTAGAGGCTTCACAAAAGTTGTAGATCTAGAAGTCTTCTTCAAAACTGTCTAAAGAGGATATTAATCCAAGATCTACAACAAAAGTTACGACATTTTTCTCAAGAGATGTTTGTTTATGAATGGTTGACTTATCCATGTTGTTCAGTGAGATGTTTAGGCTTGTTAGTGATATTAAATGAGCTCAATTGAAGTAAGATTGAGCTATTAACGTAATGAGCTTTAAGCTCAGAAAGTGATTAAGAGCCTAAGGCTCACTATGTAAAATGAGCCCTGTATCCTCATCGAATAAGGGACAGCTAGTAATGAGCCTGGTATCCAATAGATACAGGACAATTTAGGCACTCGGTCACAACAAAGTAACAATGGAAATGGGACAGTTTAGGCACTTGGTGTTGGGCCCCGAACCTTTTTGGAAGCTAGAACTGTTAAGTGGGAAATATTTGACAATTACTCATGTGTAAAGAAAGGAGAATTATTGAATTTGATATGAAATGGAACAGATGGTTTAGATACAAGATGGATACATGTGAAATATCGGGAGTTAAAAGCTGGAAAGTGCAGTTGAAAAAAATGTGCATTGAGCATGCTTTGATGTTTTAGCCATAACTTGATCTCTAGTTATCCAAACGAGACAATTTTTAATTTGGATTAAATTAGAGAGATAAGGCTACAAATTGTTAGATGAAATCAAGTTTTGATTCAGTCTCTAAGAAAGCCAATTTTTAGATGGAAGTCATGCACAGGATAATGTTTTAGTATAAGAATAGTCTGAAATGTTTGGAGTATAACTCTTAGAATATGGAATCAAATTGAATGATTTTGGTGTCATTAGAAAATTGAAACAATGAGGAACATTTCTTTAGAAGGAAGTTCTAGCAAATTCCTTCAATTTGATGTTAGAAAAATGTTCTAAGTTAAGCATGATTTTATGATATTTTGAGACTTTGTCATATTTGATGATTTTGAGGAATTA
>JANZLX010000004.1:13984018-13996405 GCA_025531955.1 Erythroxylum orinocense | reverse complement strand
GTTTATGACTTGTGGTTTATTGACATGTGTAAGTTTTTATAGGAAATGAAAAGTAATTTTGATTGAGGATGAATTTTCCAAATGGGAAATTGAGTTGCTTTGTATGAGATTGATTAAAGAATGAAAAAAAATTGCACCATTTTGTATTAGTTTAGACTGAATGTGTCGTATGGTTTCGAACGCGATGTTTTTCTAAGGTACTCGTTTCGGATGTCGGAATTTTGTGAATTCGTTCCTTAGATTCCGTTTTTTATTTTGTTTCCGCTTTATGATTTCCAAGCCTTTCGATTTTCTATGGCTTATTAAGAATTCGATTTCTTTTGGTTTCTGCACGCTTTTTGATTCCGATTTGTGTTTCGTATTTGTTTTGTCCCATTTTCGGGTTTAGGATCTGTTCGTTTGTTTCGCTTTTCGTTTCCGTTTTTCATTTTTTCGGTTGGGGTCTGGTTCTAAAATCGAGTCCCAACATTACAAGACGTCTATGAATGATAAAATTGAAGAATACCAATTATGAATGTTTAGAGGCAGTGAATGTTGGGCCTGGGTCCTGTGACTAATCCCTGGGCAATTACTCGAGGTTGTCGGATGAGGGTCATGGGAAAGTCGAAAACTTCAATTTTAAGGAAAATTTCAGCCTCAGCAGTGGCAGGTTCGCTACGGCAAAAATATGGAAATATTTTCATAGACCTTTCAGGAGAAGTTCGCTGTGACGAAATCTTAAGGTCGAGCCACTGCACCCTTCGGGAACCTTCGTCGTGGCGAAGTCCCCAGTTTAAATCCAAGGACCTCTCGGTACAAATATGTCGCGGCGAAGTTGCAAGATCAAACCTGAGTACCTCTCGAGAAAAATACGCCACAACAAAAGTCTAGCTTCGTCGTAGCAAAGTTACAAAAAATTAGGTAAAATTACCCTTCAAGAAAGGTTCACCGCGGCCAAGATCTAGCTTCGTCTCGGCGAAACCTTTACATCCAAAACCCAAAAGCCCAATAGTGAAGAAGCAAAAAATACTTTATAATATGTTTGATTAGGTAATTCAAATATTTTGGTGACGTAAGTAACTAACTATGTGTTACATTTGAGTTTAGATTCTATTAAAAGAGACCACCTATAATCCCTTTGTTAGCAACTGATGGCATGATTTGTTTGACAATTTGTTGCTCGGATTAAGAGTCTCAATGATTGAATCCACCAATCACTCATTGTTCAGTTGGGGGAAGAATTGGGCTAAAGAATCAAATCCTCTAAAATATTCTCTCCAAGTCCCATTACGAATCAAAGAGGATACTTTAAGATGAAGCAGATCATGGTTTTTAAGAGAAATATCTGTGTATTTCAGATGAGAGGGCTCGCATCCGTCCAATTATCATACTAATGCTAGGTTTTTTTCACCATTTTCAATCTTGTGTTTAATATGTGGGTAAACCAAAGCTCTTAGCTTCATCATTTGGATAAGGATCCAAAAGAACTTTTGAAAACAAGAAGCTTGACAAAATTTCACATGTTTAAGGGGACACTCATGAATCCACTCGACCCAGAGAGCATTGTGGTCAGTGTATAACCTCCAAAGTCTTTTACACATTAAGACTTTTTGCATAGTAGAAATAGAAAGGATCCCTAATCCTCCATCACTCTTCAGGATAGCCACTCCACTCCATTTTAGCTTAACATTCTTAACATTCTCAGTTCCTCCTGACCATAGGAAAGCTTTCAATATTCTGTCAACCTCCTTAATCACCTTTCTAGGCAAGGCTATATGAGCACATCAGTAAATATGTAGGCTACTTAATACTAAGATGATAAGTGTTAACCTAGCAGCATAAGAGACAAACCTATTTTGCCAAGCATTCACTCTTGCCTTGATCCTTTCTAAGAGGGGTAAACAATCATGAAGCTTAGGTTTAGAAGAAGATATTAAGGCTCCCATATAATAAAATAGAGCAGCCTGAACATTATGCCCAACCAAAGTTTGGATTTTTGCATTATTTCTCACTTCAGTAGAAAAGTATATACAACTTTTCTCAGGGTTATGCTTTAAACCAAACCAATCAACAAATAATCTCAAGGCACGCATCATCATAGAAATAGAGTGATCATCAGTTCCACAAAGAATTAGAAGATCATCAACATGCATAAGGTGACTAAGGTTGAGAAAAGAACATTTATAATGGAATTGAAACCTCCTATGTCAATATATCATCCCACTTATTAATCTAGAAAATCCTTCCAACATAAAAGCAAATAAGTAAGGAGACAATAGATCTCCTTGACGAATACCTCTGGCAACTTTAAAAGGTTTAGTACGAGCCCCATTCACCAGTGTACGTAGAGAAGGAGATTGAATACATGCCATGATCCAACCAATAAACTGGGTTGGTAACTTTAGAGCCTCAAGAAAAATACAGAAGAATTTCTAACTTACGATGTCAAAAGCTTTTAAGAAATCAACTTTAACTAAGTAGTTTTGAGTCTGTTTCCTAAATTGTAATCCTTCATCAGTTCTTACAAAAAGAGAATGTTATTCTCAATATTTCGTTATGAAATGAAGGCCCCTTGGGTAGGATAGATGATGCTAGAAATGGATATCTTGAGTCTCTTAGCTAGGAGTTTAGAAACGACCTTGTAAATTATATTGCAGCAAGAGATTGGTCTAAAGCCATTCATACTTTATGGAGTTTTATTTTTGGAACTAAGCATATGTAGTTATGATTCAACTCCTGGAGCAACTTGGAGGAAGTAAAAAATTCCAACACAACATCTGAGAATAGTTTACCAGTAATGTCTTAAGTTTTTTGAAAGAATAACGCAGTCAACCCATCTGGACTAGGTGATTTAGAAGGATGCGTGTTGAATAAGACTCTCTTAATATCTTGCAGTGAAATTGGCGCCACTATAAGCTGTAACATCCCTTTCCCATACTAAGAGTTAGAACCCTAAAATTTGGTACCTGTGAGCTCAAAGATAGATTAAGAAAATGCATTTCATGCTCATGCATAATGTTAGCATATATACAGATAAATTTGAATTTTTACACACATCAAAATAATTATACATGCATTCATTGACAATTTTTGAATATAATTGTTTATATATGTGAGCATATTGAGAAATGTGGTTTTATGTGTGAAAAAATTGATTTGGAAAGTGTATTTGTTGATTTAGAATTTCAAGAATTTTTGGAGAAGTTTCTGGAAATTGTTGGGCATTTTTGAACTAGGAAAATTGCCAAGTGGCAAAACAATTGTTAAATGGTAGTAGAAATTACTATCCATTGGCAATGAAAATTTTGATAAATAACTTTAGGATTTATTGACAACTGCCATTGAAAATTGGGGAACAATTAGAGTAGAAATTGAAGTTGATGGGACTAGTTAACTGAAAGAACCAATAAAATGCTTTAGAAATGGGACATGTGGCAAGTGACAAATATCACTTGCCAAACAATGCCTTAAGTCCACTAACCCTAAAATTTTTAAAGACCACCCCTTTTTGGTTTTGTGTCACGATGATTTCATATGAGAAGACCAAGTAAGTGTTGCTTTTTGTTCTTTTCCTCATTTTCGTAGCTTCTCTCCTCCTTCTTCTTCATGTCATTTTGTTGCCAATCTCCACCCACACTAAACCTAGCTCTGTCATCTCTTACTTGCTCCTCTTTCACCTTTCTCTCTCTTCGATTCTCACCAAAAACCCAAACCTTCCAACCCTCAAGATGTTGATGATCGTGGGTTGTTGGTGAAGCTAGGGATTTTTGGTATTCTTAAAGATTTTGGAGATTTTGGAGCTAAACCAAGTAAGTAGAGCTTTAATCTTTTTGGGTTTTGTTAAAATGAAGCATTTATGATGATAGTTGGAGGTTAATTTAATGAAATGGTGGTTTGTGTATATATGTGTTGTGAATGATAAAAAGTATGTAAATTTCTTGCTTTTATTGATGATTAATGATTTGTAGAGGTGTTTTAGAGGATGAATGATCATGACAAGGAGTTTTTATATATGTTAGAATGTTGGTGAAGAAATGAATACATATATATGTATATATTGATGTTTTGTTTCCTATAAATGCTAAATAATGGGTTAGGAGTTAATTTGTAGATGATTGATATTGTATATGATGAGTAAGAAACTATGAGTTATGCTACATATGTTTTTAAGATGAATTGGTTGTGAAAGGGATGTTTTAATGGGAATTGGAAGTTGATGAATAGGTACATGAACATGTCTTGTTTTTGGGTTAATGATCAAATTTGGATCATGCTTTGTTGGGTGAATGATATTGAGATACAATGGAGTTGAAAATTAGGAGTCAATGAAGTAGAAAAGTGTAATCTTTGTACAAGTATGCTAGGTGTAAAAAACTGGAAAAATTTGAAGATGATGGATTGGAAAATGTTCACTGAGCATGCTTCAGTCTTTTAGCTATAACTTATTCTATGGTTATCCAAATGGGATGATTCTTAATGGGGATTAAACTAGAAAAATAGGGCTACACGTTATATGAAGACATTGAATTTAAATTCTGTCCTTAAGAGTCTAAATATTTGACAAAAAATTAAGAACTGGGTGGAGCAAAATCTGTGGATGAATGTTTATGTTGTGTTATGTTTTGAGTGTATGGGAATGTCTTATATTTTGGGTGTTTATGATCAAGTGGGAAATATGAAATGAGTATGGATGATGTTGAGTTGAAATTGGGTATATTTAAAGAAGTTATCCACTTGAGAAGAAGAATCAAAAGAGTTGAGAATTGAGAGTGAATGAACTTTGATTAGTATTTGAATGGTTATGGAGTGACATTGCATTAGAAAAGGTGAAATTGGGAAGATTATGAGTAAAAGTGATGTTAAAATGGGTGTAGGATCCATTGGAGGGGTTTTGGAGAAGGGGAATAGATTAAACCTAAAGGTTACATAGTCAGGGCCTATAAATTGACACGACCGTGTGTTTTTGATGCAAAAACACCACCAGACCCGAAAGAAACACGGGCTACCCATGTAAATTCACACGTCCATGTGTTTTGACAAAATCACATTTCAAAATCTTCACAAAAGTTGTAGATCTAGAAGTCCTCTTCGAAACGTCCAACGATGACATTAATCCAAGATCTATAGCAAAAGTTATGGCATTTTTCCCAAGAGATGTTTGATTATGAATGGTTGACTTATCCATGTTGTAGAGTGAGATGTTTAGGCTTATTAGTGATTTTAAATGAGCCCAATTGAAGTAGGATAGAGTTATTAACTTAAAGAGAGTGTTCCAGGTGTTAGGGAATGCTTCAAAGATTTTTATAATTGGTTATGAAACATATATTAAGGATGTACACCGAGAATGTCATTGAACATGCATTACACGTATTTAATATACATATGTGTGTATTAATAGACATTTACAAAATTGTGCAAAAATTTGATATGTGTATGTTTTGCATGATATAGAGTAACATATTGAGCACCATCTTCCAAACGTTGCCAGGACTTCGAGGCAATAGCTTCTAAAGCATACTGGGAGTAGACCTAGATGGTCTCATTTCAATGTTTGTTTTGTTTGAATTTTTGTATTAATTGAGTACTGAATGGCTATATGAATGTGATTGATTGTGTTAGTTTTCGGAAAAAAAAGGTTCGATGAATGTGATGTATGAATGAAATATTGAAGTGCTCATTGAATGTGAATTGGATGGAATAAGTGTTTGCTCGACTTAAGTGTTGAATGTCGGACTAAGGTTCGATGACATTGTGTATGGGAATGTGATAGTGGATATGATTGTGTGATATTGAGCACTTTCAATTGATTAAATATATGTGAGCCATTCCATTTCCAGAATGCATGAAACATAATAGTAGTTGTGACCTAAGTAGCCACCGATCAGAGCTTAAAGCTCAAAGTGTGAATAGAGCCTCGAGCTCAGAAAGTGATTAAGAGCCTAAGGCTCACTATAGAAAATGAACTATAGAAAATGAAATCTGTATCCTCATCGGATAAGGGACAGTCAGTAATGAGGCCAGTATCCAATGAATACGGGACAGTTTAGTCATTTGATCACAACAAAGTAACAAATGGAAAGTCGGTCTCATATGCACTGCATATGTATAATATGAATGATTAAATTGTATTGAATGTGAAATGTAAAATGATGTGAATGTGAATTATTTGTTATGTGACTGGGTGAGACATCAATGATGGTCATTCATTGAGTTCACAAATCTCATCCAAAATTTGCAAATATTTTTAGGATCCGAAGAATACCCAGTTAGGCAAACAGGAGTATCCCTACATCATACAAGTAAGGGATAGAAGTTGGAATCAATTTGCGTCTACATTGAACTTCTTTATTTTAATATTGAATTGTATATATTCTGTAATTTTTGTATCGAATAATGGATTCAGAAATTTTTGCACAATGTGTATACAAATGTATTCAGAAATTGTATATATTCTGTAATGTATGTCATAAAAGTGTTTTTTTAATATGGGCCCAAATGGTTAATAAAATTTTGATGATTTGAAAAATGTTGGTAACTCTTGTAAATGGAAATATTTATGAAATAAATTTTGGGCCCGAATTTGAATACTGATTTTCGAGTACACGTGTGATAATTTTATTTAAAAAATTATACTGAGTTTCGAGCGTCTGAGTATGTTAGCACGCCACTCTCGCAGGGCACGAACTCAGATATCAATCAGGATGTCAAGTATGTGTCTTACGAAAGTGGGGTGCTATACTTTATTATTAGTTTTATGTGAGTTTGATTCGTGCCAAACACACCAGAAAAAAAAACCTAACTCTATACAACTAAACTTGTAGTAGTGGTAAGAAAGGATCATATACATAGAGAGTTCATAACTAACTTTTGTAGTAAACAAATTAGTGTAATAAGATTAAAGGGGCGTTTGGACAAATTCAATTAATGCAATTAAATAAAAGTGAACTACGAAAGACAAATCAAATCAAACAAGGCAAAATTGTGAGGATTAATTAATAAATTTTAATCCAATTTTCAGTTCAATCTCAACCTTTAATCCAAATCTCGGTTTAATCAATTGTAACTTTGTTCTCGCACCATCTTTTAAAACAATTAACCTTAGATTAACAACAAGTTTTGTTAATCACAAGTTTTCCATTTTTATAACTAGTTAAAACAAGCACTTCAATTAGGTCAAGCTATTATATAACCCAGAATAGGCTCTCTACATTTAGTGTGATAGCCACATTAAAGATTAGGAAAACAAGTAAATCTAAGCAATAACCACACAAGCTTGAATTATTTAACTTATTTTATTTTATCCCTAATGATGCACGATCATTAGTCTACCATATATGAATTAGATTTATAATAGTTATGGATTATAATCACGATTTTGGTAATAAATCTATATATGAATGATCTAACAGGCCCTACCTAAACCCTTCATACACAAATCCCAAACTTTAAACACATAATAACATAATTAATTCCAAAAGTGAGTTAAGAACATCACTCAGATTGATCAATATCCAAACATATTAACCAACCTTGATATCCCCTTTGAATTGGAAGGAAGAAGATTAGCTACGTATAATGCTCTAAAAGGTGAGGAATATGTGTCCTTTGGTGTCTCTAATCTTTATATTTTGAATATGCTTTGATAGACCTCTTAATTACCCTTTTATAATTCAAAATTAGGGTTCTAATTATACAAGGTCAGCAATATGGGCATGTAAACAACCACGTATGTCAATTTTCTAAAAATTGTAAAGTTACACATTCATAGTTGGATTAAAACAATCTCTTCGAATTCTTACACATTTTTAGTGACTTACATTGTCCTATAGATGACTGCATAAGTAACGTACGTGAGTGTCTACACTTCTATAAATGCAAGTCCTAAAGACCCTAATTTTTCTATTCTTTATCTTGTTTCACCTAACGTATCTCCTTTTTGCTCCGTGAAGGCAAATAAGACTAAACATCAACGGAATTGTACCAAGGATGTGAATTTAGCTCATTTTGTTTTTTTCTTTTAACTTATACCTAAACTGAAATATGAACTATCTTGGATGCTACATAAACATTAATCAATTAGCATTAGGGAATAAATAGATAATCAATCAAGTACTTATCAAATTCCTACACATTTAGCTTTTAGTCATCCTCAGGCAAAATTAAAGATCAAAATCAAAATCAAAGCACTTCTTTAACCAAAATTTCTAAGAATAGATAGTCATAAGAAAAGAGGAATAACTTTCAAAACCATAGCAATAACGGAACAATTAATGCTTTTACTCATGATTGATCAATATCCATTCCCTTTCAAAACTGAGCAATTTAGGGTAGACTTTGAGAAGTTGTGATTAAATATAAGATCAATCAATTGGTATACTCAAACACCTTTCATGATCAAAACTTTGCAAGAATTTTCGTATCTTTTCATTTCTCCACCACTAGAGATTCACATGCATAACACTAATTAAAGGAAATTTAAAGGTTGTAATGAGGCCAAAGGTTAAGGAGAGACATATATAGATCATATAGTTTAAAAGCATCAAAACTAGTGAAAAGGGAAGAGCACTTAATTAATTATCGAATGCAAAAATTAACATCCAATCAAATCTTGGTACCATTAACTATGATGAATGCAAAAAATCTGTTCCATAATTTAGATTCAAGCCTTTAAAATACAAACCATACGAATCTCAAAGAATTTAAAGAAATCACTTATAAGAATAATGATGAACAATCTACATTATAACTATAAGGAGTAATCCTTTGCTATAACTTCTCCCTTATTTACATCACATCAAGTCACCCATTCTTTACAACTAAAGAAGGAAATATTAACATGAATTACTTGTAAAATAAATGATTTTCCTCCTCAATAAATTTTTCTTTTATTATTTTTTAAATTACAGAATACAAAATGACTATATTAGTGATGGGATTCTTTGATAGGAAATAAAAATCACATTCCATCAATTATAATCAACCCACATATATAAGCACCCCTACACTTTTTTTTTCCTATATATCCACAAATATCAACAATCACAAATGGTACATAGCTTTAAGGCTTAGGGAAGACATATTGTTATGTTAAAGGCTTATAATGTAGTTAACACAAAAAGAAAAGGCTAATAAAGCTAAAATGATTTAACAAATGTAGCTTGCAAAATAAAGAATGCTTATATCAATTTCAATTTTAATGCATGAGATAAAAATATGGTCTCGAATAGAAAATCAAGGCAAAGTCAACATGTACATGTCATGAAGGTCGTAAATGAACAAAATACAATGAGGTTTATATGGATGTGTCAGTTTAAGAGGCTCAAAATTTCACTGGCTTGTGTCTATCCACTAGTCATTACTCTTCTAAAGGAAACATACATAGACCAATCACAAAAGTGAAAAACAAGCCCAAGTTGCCATGAATTTTTTTGGTTAATTCAACTCTCTATAAATAAAAATGAGAGAATGTTTCTTGTTTCAAACATGCAAAAAGAACTTAAAAATATACATATGAATCAAATTCTCCTTCCCCATACATAAAACTTACATTATTCCCAATGTAACATTACATATAGGAGATGGAGCATTCAACACAAACAAAAATGTAAAAGTGTAAAAGGAAAGAGAAAAAACTCCTCTTGTGTTGCCTCTCAAATAGTATCTTTTTTTTTCTACCGTTGGCTTGAATTTATGTTTTCTTCATCAAGGATCTTTATCTGTGTCTTCAAGGATCACTACTTCTACATTTTCCACTTGAAATCTTCATAGTATCTCTTTAAGAGATGACTATTCAACTTAAATGTCTTCCCTATTTTCAAACTTTGAATTTATACTTCACTATAGGAAAAATATTAAAAAAACACAAAAGCTAGACCCAACAAGAATGCAACATATCTAGAAACGATTTAAGTCTAAAATGATAAAGAAGCACTTTTGACCAATAATAAAGCTTTTCTTTGAGATCATCTTATGGGGGAAAGCTTGGATCTTTTCCTTATAGATCATTGTATTCTCATAAGAGTAATTCTGCAACTCTTTGACCTTTTACAATTGCATCTTTCTATATATTGCCACATTATTAAGATTCATGTTGCAACGTTTAATAACCTAATATTTCTTGTGATGCAATTCCATAGGAATATGATATAACTTCCCAAACACCAATCTATATAACAACATGTCAATTAGCATTTTACAGGCCATCTTATAAGCCCACAATGCATCTTCCAATGTCAAGCTCCAATCTTTCCTATTAAGTTAAACTACTTTCTCTAGGATCCACTTGATTTCTCTATTAGACACCTTACTTTGGCGACTTGTTTGGGGATGGTAGGAAGTGGAAACTTTATGTATGATATGGTACTTCATAAATAAATTTTCCATCACTATTAGGACCCGATCTCGGGACCGGACCCCAACCTAACAAAACAAAAAATAGAAAGCAAACGAAAATGGGTCGCAAGCAAAAACGAAACAAAATAACAAATTGGAAACACGGAAAGCGGAAGACAAATGACGGATCCGATAGCGAAATTGAAGGAAACGAAAACGAAACGAATTCGAATCGAACTGAAACAAAGTCCGATAGCAAAATGCAGAACAAAATCGAATTCAAATCGCGTAAGGACAAAAAACACATGTTTGACATCCAGGAACGAAAAATTTCACAAAGCATCGCGTTGGAACTCTACGACTAATCTGAAAATCGGTATAATTTTTTTTCCTTATGATTCATTCCCTTCATCTATTAATCAATCTTATCCAAATCATCACAAAACGATTTAAATTCCCACTTGGAAAATTGATCCTCAAACAATCATATCTCATAACTCATCAATTTAAACAAATTTCTATTATTTCATTTTCCATAAAAACTCGCACATACATATCTCTTAACTCATCAATTTAATCAAACTCTTATTATTCTATTCTTGTTACAAAAAGACACTTAATACACATATTCATAAATACACAATCCAGCTACCCCCAATTTAACGAAAATTGGGCAGCATAACGGCTGTATTTTGCAAAACCCAAAAATCTGCAAATCAAAATCATACACTTCTATAATCACATTCAACCATAACAACCATCATCGGACCTCCTGTCCGAATATCCAACATAACCAAACACAAATCTATAGCTAAAGCACTTCAATACATCTCAATCCTCAACACAATCCAATAAAATTCATAGCCAACTACAATTCTATAATACCCAGTATCTAGTTTATTTGGTACATCAAAATAAGTCGATATTGGAGATTGATATCATTAAAAATCAAAGCAGTGAATAATAATTTTAGTGATATCAAATTAATGATGTATGGCATTTTTCGTTGGTCACAGGAAATTATTCAGACAGATGTTTAAAAATCAGAACAAGAGTGGCATTTTTGTAAATACGTGAAACTTATGTCATATATAAGGAGGTAAGTGGCAGAATAAGACAAAAGAGTTGTCTTCTTCCTCCCTCTCTCTCCCTCACCACCGAAATCCTCTATGGGAGCTCCTCCAAGTTTTTTTCAATCTTTGTAACAAGAAGAAGAAGGTGAATCAAGCCATATGGGTGGTCTAAAAAGGTAAGAGTCCATTCCTATGCTTAGATCTATGGATTTAAAGCTTGATTTTCTCTTCTTTGTGAAACACACTTGATGGAAGTGGATGAGTTTGATGATTGGATGATAGATTTGTGTTCCTTGATGTCCAATGACACTTATTTTTGAAGAAATTTCGTGTATTTGGTGATTTGGCGGGTTAAACCAAAACCTAGGGTTTTGAAGGTTAAGCTGTCATGGAGACAAATTCGTGGCTCTCTTTGTTCATTTTTGTTGACTTGTTTAACGTGCGAATCTGGAGAAACTCAAAACATAGAAGTTGTAGATCTATATGTCTACTATCTCCATGAAGTTTCTCATGATTTTAGGGTAAGTCGAATAAGAGTAATAGTCCTCGATTTGTTACTGGTTCAGAATACCAGCGAGATTAAAACGAGAACTGAAAGTTAAATGTTTGAGGACTATAGTGTTCGAATTTGATGTTGCGTTCTTCTTACGACAGGCTCCAAATTATATCCTTTAAGTGTTGTAGAAAGCGAATTCTAATTGGATGAGTATTATGTTAGATATGGCCGAATAAGTGAAGCATATTACTAATCTTAGAGTGACAGAAGAGAGCAGAAACAGGTCAGGCTTGTAAAAATCACAATAAATCCAATTTCTATCATTTTTCTATAGTATTTGGATATGTGATAGACATATGGTCTATTGAAATTTAAGCTTTGAATCACCTCAATTGGATGAGAAATGAATGAATTAAAAGGTTTTGAGTCAGTAAGGGTCTGACTCATGACTGCATGTTAAGGCTGATTGTAAATGGGAGATTTGGATCTCCTTAATGACCGAATTAG
>JANZLX010000004.1:13921448-13933550 GCA_025531955.1 Erythroxylum orinocense | reverse complement strand
AATTAATATTGGTTAATAATAATAATTAACATTATTAATTAATTTTATTAATAAATATTATTATTAATTATTGCATAATAATTAATAATATTAATAATATTAATTAATATTAATAATATTATTATTGATGTTAGATTCGGAAAGATGAGAGGCTATTTTTGACATTTGCAATTCTTTTCCATAGGACAAAAATTTCCGTATCTCAATTTTAAGAGGAATAAAAATTTCTGTCCTTGTCCTCTGAGGATGAAACAAAAATCACTGAGGACGGCAAGCAAACAAGACGGAGGATTGAACTTTTGCGTCCTTATCATCCGTTCTCACGCCTGAGGATGCTAACCAAACGCAAGGATAGTGATTACCCACTGTAGCTTAAAGAGGTATGAGAAATAGTGAGGCCATCTCAATAGATTCTTACTCTCCTTCATGCAGCAGTATTGCTTCAACTTGGTATATCTCAACCTAATCACGATTGAGCATTTTGGGAGATAGTAGGTATCTCTTGGATCATATGAAATTGTACAACTTGTAGGGCCATTACTTTTGGAACATATCATGAATATGTGATAACTTTGGTGGTAATGTAATCTGTAAGCTAGCGAAGCAGCTTCCAAATTTGTCAAGAGGTGAGAGGAAAAGTCGAGGATGAACAGTCGCAAATGAAGTGATCGTCTAAGAGACGAGCATGAGTTGACATATTATACGTGGTTATGCCATCTAGTGCCATGTGTTAAACTGAGACAGATGTCTTATTTAGGGCTTTCTTATCTTATCCATTGATTTATTCTGCCATCGTCAATTTGCATCCCATGAGTTTATATCGGTTTATTTACCAAGACTATATTTGTAATACTTATTCCTATTATTTTTGTAATGAATTTCTTTATGTTAGAAAAATATTGTACTATGTCCTTAATAAATCTTTGATAGAAATTAGCTTTCTAATTGCTTTCTTAATTACTTTCACCTTTTTTTCATCTACCTTGTATATTTTGCACTAACAACATAACTAAGTATAGTTTTATTTATACAAAAAGTACATCTTTCATGTTAGTATTATATCTTGGAATACTTTTGATTTAAATATGTGATTGATATTTTATTGTAAGTATAATGTTTGTTTGTTGAATGCTTTAAATAGAAATTTCAACCATGAAACACATATTATGTAAAAATTTCCTAGAAAATAAAAATAAGGTTGTTATCTCAAATAATTTAAAACTATAACTCTAAAGGGACTATAAGAAACAATGACAAAATATAAGCATCTAATTAGATCATTCAAGAATTTTTGAGAAGAAAAATTCATCATACAATAAAAATTGTTGGTTTGTAGCAGGTAAGCTTTCCACATGATACGAATCAAAAATTGAGGACCTAATAGCGTAGTTATTGATGTAGTCCACATCCTTGTTTCTGGAACTTAGAAAAATTAAATAAAAGGTTGGAGGGATTGACATTGGATTACTAGTGATTTGATTTGAATATAGCTCATACCTTTTTAATGGAATAATATGTATTTAGAGAAAATTTTAGAACAAAGTTTGTTCATAGTTTGGGAAGAATCACAATTACAATCAAATAAAAAATACAAAAGATTTGTCTATTTGAGAACCTGAAAATAAAAAAGATTAATATGATCCTAAAACTATGACAAAAAAATTGCAACTTATAGTAAAGTAAGAATTGGACATTCTAGTTGCAAAGAACATATCGCTAAAGGGAAGATTAAATCTTATATTTTTGTATTATTTTAATGTAATATTTTTAAAAATATTTAAGTAATGGGAATCTATCTACAAATTAATCTTAGGGAATCTATTAATAAGATTGAATCTTACCAAAAAGTTTTTCATTTTTGAAAAGTTAAAATTGAATTGAATAAAAAAAATAAAAGATACAAGGTCCACCAATGCCAAATAAGATACCATACACCACAAGCTTAACTACTCCAGCCCCTTAAATTTAAACAACAAACGACATGACGTAAGGGCATAAGAAGACAATCGAACAGACCAAGCTTTTGGCAAAGGGAATGAACGCAATTAGGGCAAAACAAATCTAACTTACCAAAAAGTTAAGTTAGACTAATTGGTACAAACTTGTAAAATACAAAGAATTTAAGACCAATTTGTAAAGAATTAAGATTCAAATGTATAAAGTAATTTGAACACCACAAAGAAATTTTTTTGATTGATTCAGAAGTTCAATAAAAAAAGAATAAAAACAATCATCACTTTTAATAACTACAGTTAAAACTAATTGAACTATTTAAAACATGCTTTAAATAATATAGAATTAGGATTTCTATGATGGAAATAAGCTAGGATATTATTGTATTTCAAACCAAGTTTCATACTAGAACTTCGACATCAAATAATTGGAACCTTATATTGATAGTATATGTGTTCATGTTTTTTAATTATGATTCTCAATATCAACATGCGTTGACACACGATTGTATGTTAGGTCATGTTTGATATTGAAACTTTAATTCTTATATCCAGAGAGAGACAAGTGTTAGGATGCATCTATATATGAGGTTTTGTCTAATCTTTTCACATCTAAATAGGTACATGTGCTACAATATGATTGTTTCTAAGTTCGTATTCAACCAAATATAGGTCTTAATTTTTAAAACTTTCTCAACCTTGACTTGAGTCTAATAAGCCTCCCATGGCCTCTATAATGTTCTTATTTCTAGCTCTTATAATTTATCCATTATGCACACATAATGGGTCATTTCTTATTTACTAATACGAACACCATCCCCCCTAACCTACATTAAAAGAAGAATGATCAATTGTAACATCCCATTACCCATGTTAAGGCTAGAATTATAAATTATGAGAAATTACTGGGAAATTAGGAAAATGCATGTCATGCATAAACTAAATATGATGTGCACATTTTTTCACATTCATATGATTGTACATGCATTCATTGACATTTTTCGGATATAATTAGGTTGTTAAATTTGATTAAAATGTGATTTGTCAATTTTGGTATATTTAGGGTATTTTGAAATTTTTGATGAATTTTAAAAAATATTAAATTTTGGACCAATCCTAGTGTGACACCTGGCAACATATGTATATGACAAATGACTTGTGTGTGTGGTGATAAGTGGCAGACTTGTTTGATTGACAAATGTGAGACATGCAAAAAGCCACGTAGTTCACTATTTAGCAAAACCAACTTTGCAGCTCTCTCATTCCTCTATTGTTTGTTTCTCCGGAAACACTAACTTGTTTATCCTCTATTCTGTACATGTGATTCACCCTCATTGTTGGAACTAACTGCTGAATCAAGTAAGTTTTGTTTAAGTTTGTCTTTGATGTCGTGTAAATGATGTTTTGATGGATGAAAATGAGTTCCTACACGAATTGAGAAAGTTGGGTAGTTTCGGTGTTAATGCAGAGTTGTAATAAAATGTGCTAGTTTGATGATGACTAGTGTTAGAGATGAATACATGTATGAAAAGGTAAAGCAGTAGAGTTTCGATCAATGCATGTGCTAAATGGCTTAGATGAGGAGTTGAATTTGTGAATGTGGGAAAAATGCAGAAGATTGGAATTTGCATATATGAGAATCAGATTTTGGTGTTTAAGTGTGAATCTGGATTTTTGAATTGTATGTGTATTGATGAGCTAAAAATGAGTTAGAAGAAATGTTTTGAACGTTATTTGAGTTAATTGATGTGAGAATAAACATTTAGAAAAATGAGAAATTATAGTAGAGTAAGAAAGTGAAAATTGGAAAGAAGAGTTTTCCGTGAAAGTTCATTGTGACCAACTCTATTTAGTTTGCCGTGGCTAACTTTTGAGAATTTCTGAGAAATTTTTGTTTCTGGAAAAGTTTGCCACGATCAACTTCCTTGGATTGCCGCATCGAAGCCTTGTCCTATACAGCTCGAACATACTTCGGTATTTTGACCATATCTTGCTCTATAGTTATCCAAATGGGATAATTTTTTATTTGGAGCCTACTGTGAGTCTACATAGATGATTTTCCTAGGAATGATTGAATTTGTTTGATTTCCAAATATTGAACTGATTGTGTTATGATTATCATTTGTTTCTGAATTCTAGACTTAAAGTCCGAGGAGTTAATATTAGGGAATGTATTGGAACTGTTCTGAATTGTTGTGAAAATTCTGAATGATATTTGTATTCTTAATGAAAGTTGAATGGCAGACTTAAGTTCGATGACTATGAGATTCTGACTGTGCACTATATATATCACATATTCAGTATTTGATGCATTTCACAAAATGCATGCTCTAATAAAGGCGTTGTGACGGGAGTAGCTAGTATGAAAGCACTTGCACGTAGAGCTTTGCTCTATGATTTCTGTTCTCACATAGAGCTATGCTCCGTGATGCATGTTTCAGACTGAGCCTAATGGGACGATAATTGTATATGTATGTGAAAGGCACTCGGTTTTAACAATAATAACGAATATGTAGTTTCATATGCATATGTAATTGTATATATCTGTTCTGATTCACAATGATTATGTGATGTGCCATGTTAGCGTGAGTATTTATATTATACATTTTCTGAATGAATATTTGTGAAATATGTGATTTGTGTATGTGATCTGGTGAAATAATAAATGATGATTCACTTATGGAGTTTGCAAAACTCATAAAATTGCAACATGATTTTTCAGGTATGAGATAGGAGACTTAGTATCCTATTCTAGATTAAAGGAAAATTTTGGACTAAGTTATAGCTCAGAGGTCTATCAGCTGACATAAGAAGAGTTATAACTTTTATCTTGTAGCTCTTGCTAGAACCTATATGAAGTTTTGTATATATTTGTTTAATGGAAACAATGTAAGCTTTGTGAATGAATGTTATAAATTGTTTTAAAATTTAGTGACTTTCAAATTAAGTTAGATCACGAACTTATTTTTGCTCTAACATACCATTATCATAGGATATGTACTTGAATTTTCTTAGATGTTCAGGTATATACTATGTGGTAGTGGGATGTTGCGTCAATAATATTGAAGTAATATTAACATTATGCTCACCTGAAAAGTCAAGATTATAATAATTATTATTGATCCTCCCAGTGACTTATGGACTATTACTCACTTAAAAAGTCTAGTTTGTATAATTATCATTGATCCTCTCAGTGACTTATGGAGCATCCCCTCTTAGTTGCAACTTAGACCACCTTTGTAAAAGAAACCTTACCTTCCACATATGCATACAAACCCAATCACTGGTTTTAAAGAAAACTTGTCTTCCACCCTTGTCAGGCTTGGTCATATTTTTCTCTTTCTTCTATTTGATTTGATGTTTTACACATTTATGAAGTTGTCCCATAATCTAATATTTCCTTTTTCCATCCAAACTATCTCTCTAAGATAATGTATGAGTAACCACATTCTTGTTACATTATTTATTCTTGGTTACAAAATGAAAGGTCCTAATAAATTTCATCCATTTATATGACATTTAACTTATCTTAGCTCTTAGCTCTTTAGATTCTTTAATAACATTAGATGCTTGTTCATGTTCACTATCCCAATAGAAATCTATGCATTCAAGAAAATCCGAGTAACGGTACAACAATTATACTAAATCCTTAACAATCTTTGAATGACACTAACCTCTAACCTTAATTACTGATATAAGTCATAACCATTCCTTAATTGTTTTTACCTTTTTCTTATCTACCCTATAATGTGGCATTATTAACATAACAAAGGAGCACAATTTTATTTACATAAAAAAGTAAAGTGTTTCTATATTAGCATGTAGTTATTGTTTTCTTAACCGGTCTTAAGTGATAAATATGTTCTTCTAACTATATATTAGAAATTTCATCAAAATAGAATACTAAAAATCAGCCTGAGAGTTCATGCAACATATGATTCATTAATCTCATAAAAGTACTAGGTGCACTAATAAGGTTAAATGGTATAACTAACCACTTATACAATTTATATTTAATCTTGAAGATATTATTTTCATTTATCACCTTATTTTATCATAATCTAGTGGTATGCATTTTCTAATTAAATTTCGAAAATTAGTAAGAACTATATAATTCATCAAACATATCATTTAACTTGATAATTGGGTGCCTATACTTTAATGTTATGTTGTTGATAGTTTTGCAATTAATAAACATACTCCAAGAACCATCCTTCTTAGGCACTACAAGCATTGGAACTTCATAAGGACTTATACTTTTCCTTGCATGCCTCTTAACCATTAAATCCTTCACTTACCTCTAAAGCTCCTTTTTCTCTTCACTTACCTTTAAAGTTCCTATTTCTCTACAAGATTGCTGCTATAAGTAGGTTTGATACGAATTATAGACTCTAGCACAAAATCAATTTGATGTTCAATCCTTTTAATTGGTGTAATTCATTAGGAAAATCGTCAACTAACACATCCTTACATTGTTGCAATAAGGAAACATCATTGGGAAGAGATACCTTAAGTTTATCAGAATTGAAAGAAGCCTATTTTCACTAAAGAAATCATAGGCTAGTGAATATAAGATGGGGCTTTGATATCTCTCCCTTTTAAATAAGACTCACTTAAAAAAGACACTCTCTTTAAAAAATCTTTTTAGTTTGAGTCTCACTTTCAATCTCCTTTCTTCTCACCATTATTTCTTTTTATAATTTTCTCAATCACACTATTTTCTGTTTATTCTCTCTTTTCGTTTTTAGTTGATCCAAATAGACCTATTTGAGTGTTAATGGTATAAGAGCAATTAGCTTGTTGTCCTTCAACAACACTCATTTGCTTACGTTGATCTTTCAACATTTGTTAAGCCATTAGAGTTTATATAGGATTGGATGCTTCATAATAGATAAAATCAACTTCTCTATAAGAGTAGCGCAGGTCACATTAGTGAAAATTCATCCATTAATGATCAAAAACCTTATTATAGATGTATCATCTAGTATAAAGTATGTGTTCCATTTGTTGCTCTAACCTATTCTTTTTTATCTAAACACTTACTCTCTAAGTAATAAGTGCCTCACCATCAATATCATACTTAACACCATGATTGTTAAAATCATTAAATGATTGTATAACTTCCTCTCCTTCTAAATCATTTTAACTTTCCACCTCTCCATCGTCCCTTATATTATAACTCTCTTCCTTAAGCACTAAGATGTAATATGCCCTGATACTAAATAAAGAAAATGTTTAATATCTATATTTTATTATAGACATCCTCTTTAACATTGGATGGTTCAACCTTTGCTTTAGATAAACCCCTATAATCTTTTCTTCTAATTAGACCTCTAAGAATTGCTAGGATTATTTATGCACTTTAATACACTTTTATGCTTTAATTATCTCTTCACCTTATATCCTTACGCACAATCCTTTCTAACTCAATATAATGATGTAGCTCTACCATATTAGCTATATCCTTAGTCAAACCATTCAATAATCTTTTCACAATTGCTTCTCTATCATCCTCAACATTGGTTTGGGCCATAGCTGCTTCCGACTCCTAATGATAATCCTCTATACTTCCTAAACCTTGAAAAAAGGCTTTTAAATTTTTTTATATAAGTATATATAATAAAAATTAGGCATGAATCCCTTCCTCATAAGAGCCTTTAATTAATTATATCATTATACGATGCCCATGATTCCTTCTCTTATTAATCACTAGTTGATCCCACCAAATAATGGAATAATCAGTGAGCTTTACCATAATTAGCCTCATTTTCTTCTCTTTAGAGTAAATATGAAAATTAAAAATAAATTCCATCTTTTTCTCCCACTTTAAATAATCCTATAAGTGTTTTTTTAACCTTTAAAGGAAGGTATTTTCATTGTGATAGTATAAAGTTTCCTATCCACTGCACTGACCTCTAGGTTTTGTCTTAGGATACCATTCAAGCCTAACTCCTCTCCCAGTCCTAATTCTACCCCCTTTAACCTTAAATTTTAGATCAACTTCATCGACACTTAAATCATCATTTTATTTATTGACTTATAATAGGGGTTTTAGGTTGCACCTAGTATGTATAGCATTATTAGGAACTCGTGGTTGCTATCTTATTTGCAATTCAACAATTCGATGGGATTACTTCTCCAACAAAACTTTCAGCTTTTTATACATCATATTTATCCTCTTAAATTGTTATTCCATAGCCTACACCATGCACTCATTGTCCTTTTCTTCCTCCAGTGTTAAAATACCTATAATTAAAAGTTACAAGAAAAAGTTAGTAAAAAGCAATTCCTTACTTCCATATGTGTTAAAATACCTATAATTAAAAGTTATAAGAAGAAGTTAGTAAAAATCAATTCCTCACTTACTCCCATATGTGTATACTCTTAAAAGATATTTAAACCAATTATATTTCACTCTTTACTTAGATTTTTTAATGTTATTCTCACACCCTATTTCCTTTTATCACTTATTTGCTTTCATCTCAAGTTCTTTAAGAAATTAAACAAACTTAACAAAAAATTCTAACTATTTAACCTTATAAAGTCTAAACCTAAAGAACTAAAAATTAAAGGAAGAAAAAAGTCGTATGTTAAGTAAAAAAAGAGAATTGAATGAAATAACGAAATAATGACAACTATTCAATTAGACAACATTTTCAATAATTAAGAATTTAATGAATTTCAACCACTAGGATAATTAGAATTGATTTCACAATTGAAAAAATATATTTTGATTGCTATTTTTATAAAATTGTATCATCACAAATTCTTACTCATGAATTTGATTAAATAGGTTAAGACAATCTAGTATGAAAATCATAAAAAAAGGGATTAAAAAAGAAGAAATCTTATCATAATAAGAAAAGATCTACATAGAGAGGCAGAGGTAGAAGTAGAACTCAGTCAGCAAGGCCTAGTGTTAGGATTGAAGTACGGAGTAACCAACTGCAATCTCAAGCTAGGATCTATGCCATCACCAGATAGGAGGCACGGAACTCCCCAGATGTAGTAGCAGGTGTGTTGAATGTTTTTCATTTTGAAGCATATGCCTTAGTAAATCTTGTTAAGTCAAAATGACTTTACGATCAATAATTTTATGTAAATAAAATAAAAATAATATAAGAAAGTAAGACGAAGAGGAGAAGCAAAAAAAGATGAAACGCGAAGAAAATAAGACAAAGCGCAGAAACTAAGACGAAGCGCAAAAAATAAGATGAAGCGCAGAAACTAAGACGAAGCGAAGAAAGTAAGACGAAGCGCAGAAACTAAGACGAAGCGAAGAAAGTAAGACGAAGCTCAGAAAATAAGACGAAGCTAAGAAAGTAAGATGAAGCGGAGAAACTAAGACAAAGCAGAAGAAGAACTAAGACCAAAACCAATACCACATCAGATGGATAATCAGTTTGAGTTAATTACAAAACTCAACTGAACAACTGTTTCTTCAAAGATCAAGAAACAAGAAAAAAGAAGCGGTTATCAAGAAACAGTTGAAGGCGAAGGCTATAAATATGAGTCGGAGTTGAAGACTACAGAAGTTAGTGAATTTTAAGAGAGCTAGAGATTCTAAAGCTAGAAACATTATTCATTTTGTTAAATTCTAGAGCTACTATTGTTTGTAACAAAGCTCGAAACATCTTTCAGTAGAAAGAAGGAAAGCTGATAGCCTGAAGAGGCTAAATGAGAAAAGAATACTTGCTGTAAGAGACCTGAAGAGGCTCGGTGAAAAGAATACTTGTATTTTTTAGAAGTATAGTGAAATCTCAAAAAGTATTCAAAGGACTGGGCGTAGCCCACAGTTTAGGGTGAACCAGTATAAATCTATTGTGTCAATTCTTACTCTCAACTCTCAACTTTTATTCTTATTGTTTTATACAAGTACTTAGAAGCAAATTGCAATACTTCGAGATACTATTATTCAATAGTTTTGAAAAAACAAGTTTTCAAAAGAAGTTTTAGAAAAGGGGATTGTATTCAAGAAAAGTATACACAATTCAACCCCCTCCTTCTTGTACATTTTGTATATCGAATATAAAGCCTATAATAATGTTTGATTTACTTCAATTGGTATCAGAGCTCGGTGTCCAAGAACCACCATCACAAAGTGTGGATAAAGATCCATGGCAAAATCACACATATATATAGCTGAAGGCGTCTCCGTCACTAGACCTCCTATGTTTAATGGAGAAGACTACGATTATTAGAAAGGTAGGATGCGACTCTTCATTGAATCTACTCATATCGATCTTTGGGAGATAATAGAAAATGGACCGTATACACCAGTAGATGAAAAAGGAAATGTTATTCTTCATATCATATGGTCTCCAGATCAAAAAGCGAGATTCCAGCTAAATTCGAAGGCTAAGTTCTTTTTAAGTTGTGCCTTATTAGAAGTGGGTACGATAAAGTTCACGGATGCGACACCAGTATGAGTTGTTCAAGATGAAGGACGAAGAGCCTATGAATCAGATGTTTGGAAGATTTCAAACCATCATCAATAGACTTAAAGCTCTCGACAGGACTTATGACAATCAAGATCACGTTCGAAAGATCCTCAGAAGTCTATCGAAGAGATGGATATCAAAAGTCACCACAGTATAAGAAGCCAAGGACTTGAGCATGTTAAAGCTTGACGAATTGATTGAATCCCTGAAGATACATGAAGTGGAACTCGATGCAGAAGACAAACTCAGACGGGATAAATCCATAGCATTGAAGGCCGGACAGAAGAATCATAAGAAATCGAGGAAGAGGAGTTCATTATCGAAAGCGTTGAAGAACGAGGAAGTCAAGAATGATGACTATAGTGAATCAGATCAAGATTCGAGTGAAGAAGAAGATGGAATATCCTTTATCTCAAGGAAGATCAGACGCATGTGGAAGAAAAAGGCAAAAGGAAATAAAGAGCACTCCTTCAAGAAGAATAGCAAAGATGAAGGAAAGAATGAGAAAACATCTGTCATATATTATGAATGCAATAAACCGGGACACTGCAAGTCTGAATGTCTATTGCTGAAAAGAAAGCCAAAGAAGAGTAGAGAAGGCAAGAAAAGCATGATGACAACCTGGGAAGATCTAGATTCATCTGAATCAGATACTGACTTAGAGATGTCGGTACATGCAAACATTTGCCTGGTAGCCGAAGGAGAAAGTGATGAGGAGGTAACCTCAAAATTTAGTGGATTACAATATGCATACTCGAAATTATTAGAAGATTCTCATGCAATTCTGAAGCAGTATAAATTGCTAAAGAAAATGTACGTGAAAACTTGAAAAACACGTAATGATAGAAAAGAAGAATGTCTACTTAAAGAAACAAGTAGGCGATATGAAGAAAAAGGTAGCTGTAGATAGATCTGAAGAGATCAATCAACCAAAACAAAGAATAAACAGTCTTTCAGCTGATCTATCATCATTTACAGAGAGTACTAGAAAAAAGAATGATATGCTAGGGAAATATAGACACCCTAATGATAAAACTGGATTAGGGTCTACTAAAAACCATATTCAGCATAAAAAGAATTCTGCTCCTTATAGGAAGAAATCTCATCAGTTGCATCATCATCATACTATGTATTATGTTAGAACTAACCCCAAAGGACTCAAGAGAATTTGGGTACTTAAGAGACAAAAAATATCTTCTGCAGATATCCTTCCTTGGAAGAAGCAGCCAGCACCATTGGTACTTAGACAGTGGATGCTCGTGACACATGACGGGAAGAAGGTTTATGCTCCTAGATCTTCAATATAAGAAGGGAGGATCGGTAACTTTTAGAAACAACTAGCAAGGCAAGATAATTAGAATCAGTAAAGATTCATTTGCATGTAAATACATCTTGTTATATTCAAAATAGAATACTATTGCAAACCTTGTCGAAGAAAACTCCATATGAGTTATGGAATGGAAGGAAGCCTAACATATCCTACTTCTATCCATTTGGTTGCAAGTGTTCTATAATGAATACAAAGGAAATTCTGTGCAAATTCGATTCTAAGACTTATTCAGGAATTTTTCTAAGTTATTCATTGTCATCAAAAGCATATATGGTTTACAACTTACCTCTAAGACTGTTGATGAGACTATTCATGTCAAGTTTGATGATAGTTCTCAACCAAGTAAGAGAGATGATACTGATAATGAAACCCTATCAGT
>JANZLX010000004.1:13892220-13921348 GCA_025531955.1 Erythroxylum orinocense | reverse complement strand
AATTCACACCATATTTGCTTCTTCTTCCTCCACCCACACATGCATCAACACCATTTACATATGCAGCACTCCCCAAGCATGAAAATGAACTCCATTTACACATGCATCTAGTTACAAACATTAAAATCTCAGCATTAATCATTTATACTATCATAAAACTTACTTAATTAAGCTTCTCTCTCTTCCGAAATTTTCCAAAACTTAGGAGAGCAAACAATGGGTTTTGGAGATGGCAAAGCAAGAAAGGAGATAGTGGTTTTTGGTGGAATCAAGGAAAGATGCTGCAGAAACTTTTTCCTAAGGCTAAGTGTCTCTCTTTAGGCTTGACAGATGCTTCCAATGCATGTGTTACATGTGTCCTCCAAGTAAGGCTACCAATTGTCACTAAATCTTTGTCCACATGTCACAATTTAATTAATCCATTTGTCACTCTATAATTGGCTCATAAATCAATATTTTTCTAAAATTCACCAAAAATTTCAAAATAATAATATGACTCTCCAAATAAATTTTCAACTCAAAAATAATTTACCAAAAATTTCAAAATATCAAAAATATACCAAAATTGCCAATTCATAATTAATACACTCCAATTTAATCCACAATTTTCACTTCTAAATCAAATTTACCCAGAAATGCCAATGAATGCATGTACAATCATATCAATGTGCAAAATAAATGTGTATGTCATAATTAACTTATGCATGATGTGTTTATTCCTAATTTCACATAAATTTCACATAATTTACTATTCTAGCCTTAACATGGGTAATGGGATGTTACAGGAGAGACCTCATAAGGTGTACGAACTAGGTCCAAATTCAGAAGAGAAGCAAATGTAGCGTTTTTCTCTGAAATAAAGCCTAAGAAAATTGATGAATCCCTTCAAGATGAAGCTTGGATTTTAGCTATGCAAGAGGAGCTGAACCAGTTTACTAGGAATAAAGATTGGTCCTTAGTTCCCAGACCCTCGAAAAAATCCATTATAAGAAATAGATGGGTTTTTAAGAATAAGCTAGACGAATCAGGAAGAGTGAGTCATAACAAAGCGAGATTAGTAGCACAAGGCTATAATCAGCAGGAAGGAATAGACCACAATGAGACTTATGCTCCTGTAGCAAGACTAGAAGCTATTAGGATTTTACTTGCATATGTTGTCTGTCACGACATAAAGCTATTTCAAATGGATGTAACGAGTGCATTTCTAAATGGTTTTATAAATGAAGAGGTTTATGTGAAGCAACCTTCTGGTTTCGAGGATATTAAGAAACCAGACCATGTCTATAGACTTCATAAAGCTTTGTATGGCTTGAAACAAACTCCTCAAGCTTGATATGATCGTCTGAGTTCTTTTCTTATTGAGAATAAGTTTAATAGAGGTCAAGTTGATAAGACGTTATTTAGAAAGTGCATTAGGAATTATTTTATCATAGTTCAAATTTATATTGATGACATTATCTTTGATGCTACTTCTAAAAAGTTAAGTACTAGTTTTGAAATTTTGATAAAGAAAAGATTTTTATTCATCAAAAAAAGTATATTAAGGAACTATTGATTAAATATGATATGGAAAAAGTAAAACCAATGTCAACTACAATGCATCCTTCAAACCTTTTGTCTAAAGATGAAACTGGCAAGAAGGTTGATCAAACCCTTTATAGAGGGATTATTGGTTCTTTACTTTACCTTACAACAAGTAAACCTGACGTTCTGTTTAGTGTTTGCTTGTGTACAAGATATCAGGCAGATCCTAGAGAGTCTCATTACATTGCTCTTAAAAGAATCTTGAGATATCTATCAAGTACTACTGATCTTTGCTTAATGTATGAGAAAGGTAAAGATTTCAGGTTAATTGGCTACTGTGATGCGGATTATGCCGGAGATAGGATTAATAGAAAAAGTACGAGTGGAGGATGTCACTTCCTTAGCCACAACCTAGTTTCCTAGTCAAGTAAGAGGCAAAGCTCAATTGCTCTATCAACTGTAGAAGCCGAGTATATGTCAGCTGCAAGTTGCTGTTCACAGATGTTGTGGATTAAATATCAGCTAGAAGACTACTCAGTACAACAAGATGAAATCTCAATCTACTGTGATAACACAAGTGCCATCAACCTGTCGATGAATCCTATAAAACATTAGAGAGTCAAGCATATTGAATTTAGACACCATTTGCTACGAGACTACATTCAGAGAAAGATTGTAAGTCTTCAGTTTGTTGAGAAGAACTATCAATGGGTGGACATCTTCACTAAGCCATTGAGTGAAGAAAGATTCAAAGAAATAAGATGAAACCTCAACATGGTTATTTTGAGTGATCAACCATCTGACACGTCATGACCCAAATGGTTCTCTTATTCAAGAAGATAAAAAGTCGTAATAGTTAACGGTAACAATAACAGTAGTTACAGCTGGTAACTTCTGTCATGAGAAAGTTTTAGAGGGAAAGCATCTCAAAGCCTTGAGAATATCACCTACTCTAGAACACTCTTGACATACCCTGACTCTCAACAACATTTTCCATTACTCTGTTCTAAATATCAAACCCTCTTTGCCCTTACTCTTAATCTCAGAAACCAACCTCACCTTGTGAAGAAATATAGTTGTGCATTCAGTTCATTGTTAACTTCAGAAACAAATGGAGCAATCAATGACTAGCAGAAGAATTGTTGATTTTGAGTCTTTGAAGAAGGACCATATGCATATTAAACCGAAGATTGTAGCAGTCGGATGGAAGAACTTTTTTAAAGTTCGTGAGACTGTCTACATGAATGAAGTATATAACTTCTAGAAGAATGTGGAGGTAGTGGAAGATACGCTAGTATCAATGGTGGATAGACTATCAATCATAGTGACATTGAAGACAATCGAGAAGGCCACAAAGTGTCCATGTGTTAGAGAGAAGCTTGCTCATAAAGCTAAATGGATGACTCAAGCTAGCATGAAGGAGGTGAATATTAACCGACAACTATATGGAAGTAATAGCCCAAAGGAGAAGAAGGCCTCAAGTCTCGTGCTGAAGGCTAGGGTTCTACACGTATTACTATTCCATTGTGTTCTACCAAGAATAGGATCAAGGAATCTGGTGACGACTTTAGATGAACAATGTTTATTTCATCTACTCAGTTGCCAACCCATAGACCTACCATTTCTTATTTTTCACTATATGGTAAAGATGAAGAAAGACTCAACCACTCTACCGTATGGAATGATACTGACAAGAATCTTCAGAGATTCTGGAATTCTCCTGGAGAGAGGAGATAGGATGAAGTTGAATATCAAAAGTGCCATCAATTATACAACTATTAGTAGAATGGGCTTGAAGAATCTGAAAAAAGGAGAAACAGATTATAAGACGATAGCAAGGATTGAGGGGGAGCGCGTTGTTAAGCGAAGTTTGAATGATAAAGGAACTCCCACAAGAAGATCAAAATCTCAGTCCATGGAGAGAATGCCTGCAGAAGGAGAAAAGAAATCATCAGATGAAGCTATAACGGTGAAGGCGATTTCTCATAAAGAAGGAAGCCAAGTGCGATATAGGGAGAAAGTGACCTTGAAGAGAAAGGGAGATACACTCCTTTCGAAAATACCTAAACAAGCAAAAAGGTTTCCTGGAGTACAAACCCTGCGTCAGTGAGAGGAAAAGAAAAGAAAAGAGTTGACTCATGGTGGAGACTCTGAGAAGACAACACCTCAGGCAACCAGGTCTTTAGTCTCAATTTTGAAGAAAGATTCAGCAAAATTGGCTAAAGAGACTGAGATAAAGAGGATATTGAAGTTTGAGAAGAAGAAACCCATCCTCCTAGGCTGATTGAAGAAAATAAAAGGCAAAAAATCGGTGAGAGGAAGAGTACTCCTATTTCTGTGCAGAAGAAGAAATCAATTAAAAATAGTCCAGCACAGGTCAATCCTTCTCAACCTTTGAGAAAAGAGGATTTAAGAATCAAGATTTTTGAAGAAGTTCAACCTGTTAGGAGTAGCAGCTCTATAATCATTAGAGAAACCCCAAAATGGTTAGTCAAGGTACAATTTCAACCAATCTTGATAAATAGTGGTACAATGCATCTTTTGAATGATGGAGAGATAAGGTTGTATAGTGTTCTGAGGGATGAAAGAACCAAACCATACCCTTCACAGATGGCAAGGCAGAAGTACACTATTTTACCAGTTACAAAAAGAACTATGATCAAGATTATACCTGACATTCAACCAAGACCTTACATTGTTCGCAATGAGGAAAAGGGGAAGAAGAAACTATATCCTGAAGGGATAACAGGTGATCTGACAAAAGAACAGATTAAAGCTGAAGTGAGAGACATAGATGAGGCATACTGTGCAGCCCAATATAAAGGAACCTATGTTTCCCACTACATTTCAAAGGCATCAAGAAGCAATTGTGGTCGTCGACCCACTAAAGAATCTTCTCAACTAGTTGGAAGACTTATAGAAGGGCAGAACAGATCCATTAGGATTGGAGATGTCAGCTACAACATAGAGACTCTTATACATCTAATTATGCACATTAGACCCTTGAGTACGGTGTCTTTAATTGGAGATTTCCTACACCTATTTGGAAGACAAGTTCCATGACTACCTAGCCCTGATGACTTTGATCTCCCAGAATTGAACTTATCTGGCAAACCTCTTACCTTTACAATTACTGGACCAGATGTCATATCTTCATATGCATATACTACGACCGTTGGTCTTGAAGTAGTACAGCAGAAGCATGATGAAGACGTTGAAGATAAAGTTGATGATTTGCGTGCTTTTATGGGTGACTTGTATAAAGAAGTAGAGTATATTCGACAAGATCTCAAGTCACTTCGCACTGAAATGAGAGAAATGTTCTCTGAAGTTATGAAACATCTAAGGTCCTGATCTTTTTTATCAATAACAAATAGGGGGAGAAAGGAGAAAGGAGAAAGAAATGACTAAGATAGGGGGAGAAAGAGAAGAGAAGAGAAGAACAGAAGAAGAAGAAGATAGTGCTTACCTTTTTTCAAGTGTATATCGTCTTGTAAATAATACTTCTTTCTAACAACTATGATTATTTGTTATCATCAAAAAGGGGGAGATTGTTAAGTCAAAATGACTTTACAATCAATAATTTTAATGCAAATCAAATAATAATAATAATAATAATAATAATAATAATAATATTATTATTATTATTATTATTATTATTATTATTATTATTATTATTATTATTATTATTATTAGAAAAAAGTAAGATGAAGCGGAGAAGCAAAAATAAGACAAAGCGTGAAGAAAGTAAGACGAAGCGCAGAAACTAAGACGAAGCACAAAAACTAAGACGAAGCGGAGAAAATAAGACGAAGCGGAGAAAATAAAATGAAGCAGAGAAACTAAGACGAAGCGCAGAAACTAAGACGAAGCGAAGAAAGTAAGACGAAGTGAAGAAAATAAGACGAAGCTCAGAAATTAAGACAAAGTGAAGAAAATAAGACGAAGCGAAGAAAGTAAGATGAAACGGAGAAACTAAGACGAAGCGAAGAAAGTAAGACGAAGTGGAGAAAGTAAGACAAAGCAGAAGAAAAACTAAGACGAAGACCAATACCACGTCAGATGGATAATCAGTTTGAGTTAATTACAGAACTCAACTGAATAACTGTTTCTTCAAAGATCAAGAAACAAGAAGAAAGAAGCGATTATCAAGAAGCAGTTAAAGACGAAGACTATAAATATGAGTCGGAAGACTGCAGAAGTTAGTGAGTTTTAAGAGAGCTAGAGATTCTAAAGCTAGAAACATTATTCATTGTGCTAAACTCTAGAGCTATTATTGTCTATAACAAAGCTCGAAACATCTTTTAGTAGAAAGAAGGAAAAGTGATAGCCTGAAGAGGCTAAATGAGAAAAGAATACTTGCTGTAAGAGACCTGAAGAGGTTCAGTGAAAAGAATACTTGTATTTTTTAGAACTATAGTGAAATCTCATAAAGGATTCTGAGGACTGGACGTAGCCCATGATTTGAGGGGAACCAGTATAAATCTGTTATGTCGATTCTTACTCTCAACTCTCAACTTTTATTCTTATTGTTATATACAAGTACTTAGAAGCAAATTGCAATACTTCATGATACTGTTATTCAAGAGTTCTAAAAAAGTAAGTTTTCAAAAGAAGGTTTAGAAAAGGGGATTGTATTCAAGAAAAGGATACAAAATTCAACCCCCCTTCTTGTGCGTTTTGTATATCGAATATAAAGCCTATAATAACGTGTGATTTACTTCAGATCTAGGATCTACACATTCATTCATCACACTACATCTGGCATCTAGATTGCATTGTGAGCGAGAGATACTGGAATGCGGGTTAGAAGTGAGTACTTCAGTGTGTAGCACAACAGTGGTTGGTGAGGTATGTAAAAGGTGTATAGTTCGTATAGATCAGGTAGAGTTAGAAGCTGATCTAATTGTATTGCAGTTAAAGGAAATAAATGTAATTCATGGCATAGATTGGCTTACAACTCATCGGGCTGTAATGAATTTTTACACTAAGGAAGTGGTTTTGGAATCTCCTAATTAACCCAGAGTAATGTTTCGAAGAGTTAGTCAAGCTGTCCCAGCTCGACTAATTTCATTTATGAGTGTGCTAAAATTGACCCGCAGTGGATGTGAGACTTATTTGGACCACGTACTTGACACTCGGAATGAACAAACCATTCAGGATATTCCAATTGTTAGGGACTTATTAGATGTGTTTCCTATAGAATTACCAAGTTTACCCCCAGAAAGGGAGACGAAGTTTACTATAGACCTTGTTTAAGGTACCGCTCTTATATCAATACCACCATATAGGATGGAACCTATAGAACTGAATGAATTGAAAACCAGTTACAAGACTTGTTAGACAAGGGTTTCATCAGGCCTAGTGTGTCACCTTAAGGACCTCTGGTATTGTTTGTAAGGAAGAAGGATAGAACACTGAGATTGTGTATTGATTATTGGCAGTTGAATCGGATCACAGTGAAGAATAAATACCCATTGCCGAGGATTGATGATTTATTAGATCAGTTACAGGGAGCTCAGGTGTTCATAAAGTTAGACTTGAGATTGGGATATTACCAGTTGAAAATAGTTGAGGCTGATGTTCCCAAGAGTGCATTTAGCACGGGGCATTTCGAGTTTTTGGTAATGTTGTTTGGATTGACTAATGCCCTAGCAGCTTTTATGTATTTGATGAATAAGGTAATTCAACCTTATTTAGATCGCTCTGTGATTGTTTTTCTTAATGGCATTTTGGTGTACTCGAAGTGTAGAGAAGATCATACTGCACATCTGAGATTGGTTCTTCAGATAATGAGGAAGAAACAGTTATATGCCAAGTTCAATAAGTGATAATTTTGGCTAGATCAAGTAGTATTCTTGGGTCACATAGTGTCTGGATAGGGCATTTAGGTAGACCCAAAGAAAGTAGATGTAGTGATGAAGTGGGAGGCTCCAAGGAGTGTGTCTGAGATCTGGAGTTTCCTTGGATTAGCTAATTATTATAGAAGGTTTGTCGAGGGGTTTTCACTAATCTCAACCCCTTTGAAAAAACCTCTAAGAAAGAATGTGCCTTTCAGATGGAATGATGATTGTTATAGGAGTTTTGAGGAGTTAAAACATCAGTTAACTACACCACCAGTGTTAGCTATTCCATCTGGTTCTGGAGGTTATGTTGTGTACAGTGATGCATCACATTAGGGTTTAGGATGTGTACTAATGCAGCATGGTAAGGTAATAACATATGCATCGAGACAATTGAGGTCTTATAAATTTAATTATCTAGTACACGATTTGGAACTGGCTACAGTGGTATTTATCTTAAAAATTTGGACACACTACCTGTATGGTGAAACTTTTCAGGTGTTCACTGATCACAAAAGTTTGAAATATCTGTTGAGCCATAAAGAGTTGAATATGAGACAGAGGAGATGGATTGGATTCTTAAAATATTATGATTGTATCATTAAGTATCATCCTGGAAAGCTAATGTGGTAGCTGATGCATTAAGTCGGAAGTCAAATAGCAGTGTAGCTCAAGTATAGTTATCGAGGTTACCGAGCCTAGTTTCGTTGATAGCATTAAATGTTTAATTAGATTTAGAGCAAAATGATACATTGATAGTTGCATTGAAGTTGAGACCTGTGTTGCTTGAAAGAATCAAAGAGGCTCAGAGCAGAGATCCAGACTTAATGAAGATAATTGAGAAGTTGAAAGTTAATTTGGATTCTGATTTTGAAGTGAGAGATGATACACTATGGTCAAGGCAAAGATTATGTGTGCCCGATGTTGATAATTTGAGGAAAGAAATTTTGGAGGAAGCACATTTAGCAGCTTATGTTATGCATCCTAGTACCACCAAGATGTATAATACGCTGAAACAACATTTTTGGTGGCCTAGTATGAAGAAGCAAGTAGCAGAGCTCATTTCTAAGTGTATAACTTGCTAGCAGGTTAAGGTCGAGCATCAAGCTCCTGTTGGAAAATTACATTCATTACCTATTTCGGAGTGAAAATGGGAGTAAATCACTATAGATTTTGTTATGGGTTTGCCAAGGAATTCGAGGCAACATGATGCCATTTGGGTCATTAGTGATAGACTGACCAAATCGACTTATTTCTTGCTAGTGAGGGAAAATTATTCACTAGATCAGTTAGTCCGATGATATGTGAATGAAGTTATGAGATTACATGGGGTTCCAATGTCCATTGTGTCGGACAGGAATCCTAGATTTACCTTGAGATTTTGTGGTAGTTTACAGACAACTTTGGGTACAAAGCTGAATTTTAGTACGGCATTTCATCCTCAGACAGCTGGTCAGAGTGAGAGAATGACTAAGACTGTTAAGGATATGCTCAGAGTTGGAGTTTTGGAGTTTCAAGGAGCATAGGATAAATATGTGGCTTTGATTGAATTTGCTTATAATAATCAGTATCACAGCAGTATCGGTATGGCTCCTTACGAGGTGTTGTGTGGTAGGAAGTGTTGTTCGCCTTTATATTGGGATGAAGAGGGTCTAAGAATTGTCAAAGACCCAAAGTTGATTCAGGACACTGTTGATAAGGTAAAATTGATCCACAGAAGAATTAAAGTAGCACAAGATAAACAAAAAAAGCTATGTGGATCAACACAGGCGAGATATGAAATATCAGGTTGGTGATAGAGTATTTTTTTTAGAGTATCACCTTGGCGAGGTGTACTCAGATTTGGCAAAAGGGGTAAGTTAAGTTCGAGGTATATTAGTCCATATAAGATAATTGAAAGAATTGATCTATTGGCTTATAAGTTAGCCTTACCTTCGGAAATGGCTCAGATACATAATGTGTTTTATGTGAGTATACTTAGGCGATATCGATCGGATCCAACTCATGTGATACTGACTCAAGAGATTGAAGTCTCTAGTAATTTGAGCTATGTTGAAGAACCAATTAAGATAATTGGCTATCAAAGTAAACCATTGAGGAACCGAGTGATCCTAATGGTGAAAGTCCTTTGGAAGAATCATTAGAGTGAGGAAGCCACATGGGAGATGGAGGAGCATATGAGGAATCAGTACCCTTACCTAATTGATCATTCAAGTAAGAATTTCAAATTTTTGTTAGGAGGGGAGAATTGTAACATCCCATTACCCATGCTAAAGCTAGAATTGTGAATTATGAGAAATTACTGAGAAATTAGGAAAATGCAAGTCATATGTAAGCTAAACATGACATACACATTTTTGCACATTCATATGATTGTACATGCATTCATTGACATTTTTTAGGTATAAGTGAGTTATTAAATGTGATTTGGCAATTTTGGTATATTTAAGATATTTTGAAATTTTTGGTGAATTTAAAAAAAATATTAATGTTTGGACCAATCTTAGTGTGACACATGGCAACATATGTATATGACAAATGGCTTGTGCGTGTGGTGATATGTGGCAGACTTGTTTAAGTGATAGATGTGAGACATTAAAAAAGCCACGTAGTTCGCTGTTTAGCAAAACCAATTCTGTAACTCTCTCATTCCTCTGTTGTTTGTTTCTCCACTAAAAACACTAGCTTATTTATCCTCTATTCTGTACATGTGATTCACCCTCATTGCTAGAACTAATTGCTGAATCAGGTAAGTTGTGTTTAAGTTTGTTCTTGGATGTTGTGTAAATGATGTTTTGATGGTTGACCCGAAATCGTGTGGGTAGAAAATCTGAAGTGGTCAATTAGGTTATGAAATTGATTTCACATCATTTTATTATGATCCAAATTATAAGTACAAATGGTGTTAATGAGGGTTTTGATATCTGAATGGTAGGGTGACAAGATCACAATAAGATACCCGGAATTATCATTAAACATGCATTGTGCATATTTTATATAAGTAGATGTCCATAAAGGAATACTTATACATTTGTGCAAATGTGTGATATTTGTAAATGTGTTTTCTATGTTATAGAGGAGCACATTGGATGCCAGTCAAATATTGCTAGCCCATCTAAGCAATAGCATATTGGAGCATATTGTGAGTCAACCTAGATAATTTTCCTAGGATTGATACAATTTGTTTAATTTGTAAATATTTAACTAATTGTGTTATGATTATGATTTGTTTATGAATTCTGGACTTAAAGTTCAAGGAGTTAATATTTGGGAATGTATTGGAAGTGTTCTGAATTGTTGTGAAAAATTCTGAATAATATTTGTATTCTCAAGGAAAGTTGAAAGCTGAACTTAAGTCCGATGACTATGAGATTCTGACTGTGCACTATATGTGACTGTTATATATGACATATTCAGTATTTGATGCATCTTATAAAATGCATGTTCAAATAAAGGCATTGTGACCAGAGTAGCTATTATGATAACGCTTGCACGTAGAACTTTGCTCTGTGATTTCTGTTCTCACGTAGAGCTATGCTTCGTGACATATGTTTTAGATTGAGTCCAATGGGTCAATAATTGTATATGGCACTCAGTCACAAATAATAACAAATCTGGAGTTTCATATGCATCTATATTTGTATATATCTATTCTGATTCGCAATGATTATGTGATGTGCCATGTTAGTGCGACTATTCGGATTATACATGTTCTGAATGAATATTTGTGAAATACGTGATTTGTGTATGTGATCCGGTGAAATCATCAATGACGATTCACCCATGGAGTTCGTAAAACTCATAAAAATTACGACGTGGCTTTTCAGGTATGAAATAGGAGACTTAATAGCCTATTCTAGATTAGAGGAACATTTTGGACAAAGTTATGGCTTAGATGTCTATCAACTGACATCAAAAGAGTCATAGCTTTTATTTTGTAGTTCTTGCTAGAACCTGTATGAAGTTTTGTATATATTTGTTTAATGGAAACAGTGTAAGCTTTGTGAATGAATGCTATGAATGGTTTTAAGTTAGATCATGCCATGTGTAAGATGGATTTATTTTTGCTCTAACATACCATTATCATAGGATTGGTAGTGGGATGTTGTATCAATAATATTGAAGTAATATTAACATTATACTCACCTGAAAACTCTAGATTATAATTATTATTATTGATCCTCTCAGTGACTTATGGACTATTACTCACTTAAAAAGTCTAGTTTGTAAAAATTATCATTGATCCTCTCAGTGACTTATGTAACATCCCCTTTTAGTTGCAACTTAGACCACCTTTGTACAAAAAACCGTACCTTCCACATATATATACAAACTCAATCACTGGGTTTAAAAAAAACTTGTCTTCCACCCTTGTCAGGCTTGGTCATATATTGCTCATTCTTCTTTTTGATTTGATGTTTTACACATTTATGAAGTTATCTCATAATCTCTTATTTCCTCTTTCCATCCAAACTATCTCTCTGAGATAATGTATGAGTAACCACATTCTTGTTACATTATTTACTATTGGCTACAAAATGAAAGGTCTTAATAAATTTTATCCATTTAGATGACATTTAACTTATCTTAGCTCTTTAGTTGCTTTAATAAATTATAATCAAAATGTATAACAAAATCCTTAGGCTATAGGTTTTCATATCTTTATTGATATGCAAAATTCGTAGGCTATAGGTTGTTATATCTTTTTTGACTTCACCAACGTATAGAGTTCTTTGTCATAATTTTTGTAATTCTCTTTATTAAGTTTCTCATTGAAGGAAGCTATTAACCATGACCTAGTTTTGGGGCATCACACTTAATATAACAGTTCTAGCAAAGTCAATTAATGTTAACAAAGATGTTGAACATAACATTTCTTTAATAACATTAAATGCTTGTTCTTGCTCACTATCCCAATAGAAATCTATGCATTCAAGACAATTCTAGTAAGGGTACAACAATTGTACTAAATCCTTAACGATCTTTGAATGACACTAGCCTTCTAACCTTAATTATTGATATAAGTTATAACCATTCCTTAATTGTTTTTACCTTTTTCTTATCTACGCTATAACTTTTGCATTATTAATATAGCAAAGAAGCACAATCTTATTTGTATAAAAAGTAAACTTTTTTCATATTAGCATATAATTATTCTTTTCTTAACAAGTCTAAGTGATAAGTATGTTCTTCTAACTATATATTAGAAATTTCATCAAAATAGAATACTAAAAGTCAGCCTTAGTGTTCATGCAACATATGATTCATCAATCTCATAAAAGTACTAGGTGCACTAATAAGGTTAAATGGTATAACTAACCACTTATACAGTTTATATTTAGTCTTGAAGATATTATTTTCATTCATCACCTTATTTTATCATAATCTAGAGGTATGCATTTTTTAATTAATTTTGGATAATAAATAAGAACTATATAATTCATCAAACATATCATCTAACTTGAGAATTGGGTGCCTATAATGTTATGTTATTGATAGTTTTACAATTAATAAACATCCTCCAAGAACCATCCTTCTTAGGCAGTAGAAGCATTGGAACTTCATAAGGACTCAATACGTTTCCTTGCATGCCTCTTAACCATTAAATCCGTCACTTACCTTTAAAGCTCCTTTTTCTCTTCACTTACCTTTAAAGTTCCTTTTTCTTTGCAAGATTGCTGCTATATGTAGGTTTGGTACGAATTATAAAGTTTAGCAGAAAATCGATTTGATGTTCAATCCGTTTAATAGGTGTAATTCATTAGGAACATCGTTAATCAACACATCTTTACATTGTTGCAATAAGGAAACATCATTGGCAAGGGATACCTTAAGTTTATCAGAACTGAAAGAAGCCTATTTTCACTAAAGAAATCATAAGCTAGTTAATATAAGATGGGGCTTTGATATCTCTCCCTTTTAAATAAGACTCACTTTAAAAAAAACATTCTCTTTAAAAATTCTTTTTAGTTTGAGTCTCACTTTCACTCTCCTTTTTTCTTACCATTATTTCTACTTATAATTCTCACTCGCACTATTTTTCTTCGTTCTCTCTTTTCATTCTTAGTCCATCCAGATAGACCTATTTAAGTGTTAATGGTACAAGAGCAATTAGCTTGCTGTCCTTCAGCAACACTCATTTGTTTACCTTGACCTTTCCACATTTTTTAAGCCATTAAAGTTTATATAGGATTGGATGCTTCATAATAGATAAACTCAACTTCTCTATTAGAGTAGCGCAAGCCACATTAGTGAAAATTCCTCCATTAATGATCAAAAACCTTATTATAGATGTAGCATCTAGTATAAAGTAGGTGTTCCATTTGTTGCTCTAACCTATTCTTTTTTATCTAAACACTTATTTTTTAAGTAATCAGTGCCTCACCATCAATATCATATGCATAGCTTAGCATTTTCCTTGCACTCAACCTTGATTATCTTTAATTCGGCATCTTCCAGAGGGGTTATGGCCCTTTTTCCCAGAATCAAGCATTTGTACCTATCAAACAAGAAATTCACAATGTGAGCGAATTAACTAAATAAAACATCAAATCCGCAGGGAAATAAGTCAAAACCTATCCAATTCATTCCACAAATATCTATATAAATTCGACTTATCATCATACTTAACACCATGATTGTTAAAATCATCAAGTGATTGTATAACTTCCTCTCCTTCTAAATCATTTTCACTTTCCACCTCTCCAACATCCCTTATATTATAACTCTCTTATTTAAGCACCAAGATGTAATATGCCCTGATGCTAAATAATGAAAATGTTTAATATCTATATTTTGAGAGGATTGAGAATCAAGTTTGCCTTTTATGTTATTATAGACATCCTCTTTAACATTGGATGGTTCAACCTTTGTTTTAGATAAACCCCTATAATCTTTTCTTCTAATTAGACCTCCAAGAATTACTAGGATTATTTGTGTACTTTAATACACTTTTATGCTTTAATTATCTCTTCACCTTATATCCTTACGCAACATCCTTGCTAACTCAATATAATGATGTAGCTCTACCATATTAGCTATAACCTTAGTCAAACCATTCAATAACCTTATCATAGTTGCTTCTCTATCATCCTCAACATTGGTTTGGTCTATAGCTACTTCTGTCTCCTAATGATAATCCTCTATACTTCTTGAACCTTGAGAAAGGCTTTTAAATTTTTTATATAAGTATATATAATAATAATTAGGCACGAATCCCTTCCTCATACAAGCCTTCAAATTATTATATCTTTTTAAGATGCCTATGATTCCTTCTCTTATTAGTCACTAGTTGATCCCACCAAATAATGGAATAATCAATGAACTTTACCATAATTAGCCTCATTTCCTTCTCTTTAGAGTAAATATGAAAATTAAGAATAAATTCCATCTTTTTCTCCCACTCTAAATAATCCTATAAGTGTTTTTTTTAACCTTTAAAGGAAGGTATTTTCATCTTGATAGTATAAAGTTTCCTATCCACTCCACTGACCTCTAGGCTTTATCTTAAGATACCATTCAAGCCTAACTCCTCTCCCAGACCTAATTTTACCCCTTTAACCTTAAATTTTAGATAAACTTCATCGACACTTAAATCATCATTTTATTTATTAACTTCTAATGGGGGTTTTGGATTGCACCTAGTATGTATAGCATTATTAGGAACTCGTGGTTGTTATCTTATTTGCAATTCAACAATTCGATTGGATTACTTCTCCAACATATCTTTCAACTCATTATACATCATGTTTATCTTCTTAAATTGTTATTCCATAGCCTACACCATGCACTTATTGTCCTTTTCTTCCTCTAGTGTTAAAATACCTATAATTAAAAGTCAGCATCATTACGTTATTGTTTCATTACTTGCTAGTGAATCGACCTCTCATTTTATGTGTGATTTTTCTGTTGAATGTCCGGGTTGTTTATTGAGGCCGGTTAGAGTATTTATATATATATATACTAATATTATTAATATTGAGTTTATTTTTAGTATTAGTTTGTTGTATTCTTGGTATTATTTTTATTACTATTACCATTTATATTATTTATTATTATTATTATTATTGCTACTACATCCTTTTTTATATCTATTTCCCTTTTTTTTCTAGTATTGGTATTTGTATTAGTAGTAGTATTAGTACTATTTATCCTAATTATATTTTATTTTCTTTTAATACTCTTTAATTATTTATTGAATTTTCTAGTATTTAGTTTTTGTTATCTTACTATTTTATTATTGGATCGGGCTATACATCAGGTATGTCTTCGTCTTTTATGGGAGTTCTATGTACTTAATTATGCAGCGTGCTAGTTTTTATTTATTCACTTATTTCTTCTGTGTCCTGCATCATTATTTTGCATGTCATATCTGCATGTGGGTATACCAGAAATAGTCTCTCTACTATGTAGGGGTAAGGCTGCGTACTATCAGACCTCCCCAGACTCTGCCTTAATGCGGGATTTCAGACTGAGTGCGATGACGAGGACGATGACGATGAAGAAGAAGTTAGTAAAAAACAATTCCTCACTTATCCCATATGTGTTAAAATACCTATAATTAAAAGTTACAAGAAGAAGTTAGTAAAAAACAATTCCTCACTTACTTCCATATGTGTATACTCTTAAAAGATACTTAAACCAATTATATCTCACTCTTTAATTGGATTTTCTAATGTTATTCTCACACCCTGTTTCCTTTCATTGCTTATTTGCTTCCATCTCAAGCTCTTTAAGAAATTAAACAAACTGAACCAAAAATTCTAACTATTTAACCTTATAAAGTCCAAACCTAAAGAACTAAAAATTAAAGGAAGAAAAAAGATCATATGTTAAGTAAAAAAAAACAAGAGAATTGAATGAAATAACAGAATAATGACATCTATTTAATTATACTACATTTTCAATAATTAAGAATTTAATCAATTTCAACCACCAAGATAATTAGAATTGATTGCACAATTAAAAAAATATATTTTGAGTGATATTTTTATAAAATTGTATCATCACAAATTCTTACTCATGAATTTGATTAAATAGGTTAAGACAATCTGGTATGAAAATCATATAAAAAAAGGGATTAAAAAAGAAGAAACCTTATCATAATAAGAAAAGATAGAAAAATCCTAGCACAATTGATAACAATAATTTTCATTTTGGTTGAAACTTTAGAAACAAAAGAATATCTAATAAATGGATAAGATTCATAAAAAAAAATAGATAAAGAAATAGAATATAATTTACAATGATACAAAAACTAAGGGAAACCCATACTTGATTTGGAGTCAAACTCTGATACTAACTAACGCAAACCGAATTAATCATAGTCTATCATGAACAAGATTAAATATTACTTAGAATGCTAAATTAGATTAATTAGAACTATCTCATTGATTATAAACAATCAAGAACCAAATTCCAAAATCAATTTAAAAGCCACAAAAGAGTTCAATAAATTATAAAGAATAAAAACACTCACAACTCCCAATAATAAAATTAAAAATATTTTAAAATCCTTAAATAATACAAAATTAGGATTTCATTGGGAGATACTGATTAGGATAAGGTCATGTCCTAGACCTTATTCCATACTTGAACTTTAGCATAAAATGACAAAGACTCTAGCTTTTTCCTATGTACGATTGTGCCTTCCAATCATGATTCTCAATAGCAACATAGGCTAACACACAATCATGTATTAATCCATGTTTGATACTAGAACTTTAATTCATGTATAAAAGAGGGATACGGGCTATTACACGCACATGTATGAGGTTGTCCAATCTTCTCACATCCATAGAAGGACATAGTTGTAACATGGTTGTACCTGAGTTCGTGTTTAGCCAAAGATGAGCTTTAAGCTTCCAAATCTTCGATCTCCAACCTTAGCTTGAATCAAATTAACTAGTATTTGGTCTTTTTTATGTCTAACAAGCCTCCTATAATAGATCTTAAAGTAATACTTTGAAGCTTGATATGCATATATGTCATAAATTAGGCCATTCAAAATCTCTTCAACATTCCTTACTACTAGCACTTATAACTAATCCATTAGGCACATGCAATGGATCATTTGTTTAGCTAATCATTATTCCATTACCAATTTATGTCAATTATCATAACAAAAAACATAGAGTATTTTCTTCTATGTTTAAGAGGAATTTTAACTAGTTTAACTTGTTATACACTTTTCCAATCAAATATTCTGAATAAATGCATCTAACCCCAAGGTATTCTTAATTCATTAATAATTTCAACAACTTTATAGCAAGCAAAACTTGATTGGTTAACTTAAAAGTGAGAATATCAAAACCTTCATTTCTTAAAAAAAGAGACACCTCATTTTAACTTATTTTACTTTTGGACTTATTGTCTGTAGATCCTAGCTAGAGGTAGTTATGCATAACTTTTTGTATGGCGTTGATTACACTTTTAGGTGGAGATAGGTTACAAGACCAAAAAATGTATAGGCTCGTCGTAATAGATTTAATAAGAAAGAGCCTACCTATTTAGGGCAAAACCTTCTCAACTCTTAATTTGATTTGAAATTTGATATATAAGAAGAGTATAATCCCTAAAAGATTGATGGTAAATGGAAGAAGACTAAGATCACAAATAGGAAGTTAACCTTAGTTGAAGCCAGTTAAATTTATTCAATGTTGAGCAAGTTAGAAACATTTTGTTAATAAATGAAGCACGAGTTACTCGTGTTCATTGCCAAACCTGAGAGAGTTTAAAATTCTCAAACGAATTTCAAAATGAGTTCAACTAAGTTTAATTCATTACGAAACAATAAGAGCAAATCATCAACAAAGAAAGATTAAATTTGTTTTTGGAGCATCTATAACGGTATCTAAAATTCCCAAAGTTAATAATATAACTCTCAATAATAAGAAGCATGAATTCTTGAAGAGGAAAACTAAATAGGGAGGAAGAGGATATCCTTGCCCCAACCATTTTATCATTTGAGAAGTTTTTAGTATCTTCCCTATTTACTAGCACTACTAAAGGGGTTATTATTATGCATTGAAAATCAAATCAATGAATTTTCTAGGCTATTAAAAAGCATGTAAAGATAAGAAAATGAAATCCTAGTCTTTTTCTTTTTTAAAAAAGAAAAAGACTTAAAAGCCCTTAGAAAAATTAATTGACAACTTGAATAAAGGCTTTTAAGTCTTTTTCTTTTTTAAAAGATTATAACATTAAGGATGTACATAGAGGGGATCTTAGCACTTGGAAAGCTCCTTCTTTGTTGTATTAATATTGCTCATCATACCACCAATGTAGGATCTATTCAAGTGCTTTAGGTTCTCCTTAATTTGATTTAACTTTTTAATACAAGTATTGATGTGATATACATAAAAAAAAAATACAAAACGATACAAAAGAAAATCGAAAAGACAAGTGCACCTATTGTTTCTTATAGTATAATTTAAGTGATTCGATTGTCATTCTCACGAGAACTATAACTATTAGAACTAACTGACTTTCAATTACTCAATTTTAAAAAATGAGTGATAGATTTTAAAAGGAAAAATTAACAAAAAGAAATAACAAATAAGAGATAATTAGTGTATATCATAAATAAGAATTAAACAACCAATATACAGATGGGATATAGATGAAGAATCCCCCTAGAACATTTCTTGTGCTTAAATTTATCATAATTTAATGAATAATCCTAGTTACTTGGATCGATAGGAATTTAAATTTTACAATTTTACTCTCATAGTCAAGACACTGTCCTTATCCTTAAGTATTTTGACCGAAGGTTCTCTCAAATTCAAATCAAAACCCGTAAGGAATATATTAATTCGCTTTATGAATTTCCATGATAGATTTCATTCTAACTAAAAAGGATCATATAGCCCCATCTCTGGCATTCAACCCTCATTATTCGTTATGTGATCTAATTATCTATAAGATTTTTTTTTTTTTTACATTTGTTACTTCAATCATGTATATGAATTCAAATATGAATCTTCTATGTTCATCACTTTAATCTAATATAATAAATAATTGCCAAGAAAACTATAATCTTCTATTAAATCAAAGAAATCAAATCAAAATATAATTGTAAGGTTTATCCCACCTAAATATATATCCCAATTTAGTGTATGAAAAATTAAAGAAAAATAATAATGAACAATAAAGGGAACAAGATAAGAGGATGAGTTTTATCAATGGAACTTGAATCTTGATGTCCTTGATTGATTCTTTGATGGACTTCTTGAACTTTTCTCTAAATTTGTTTCATTTTTTTTATGTGTCCTTGAATCTCCTGTTATTCCCATTTTCTAATTTCCATATTGAAAGTGAAAAGATAAGAAGGAGAAAAGTAACTACATAAATAAAATATTTACGTCTTTGCTTCAATCACAGAATTTCTAAAAACTTGACCTTTTGGCCTTCTTATTCCAATTAAGTTTACAACATTTAATATTTTTTTTAAAAAAGGTTGGTCTTGTGATAGACTTTGAACCATTTATTTAGAGCTTGATACAATCAAATAGGTTTAATTAAAACTTAACTAGACCTAAGCAAAACTTAAATGTGATTAAATTTCAAACTACTCAAATTTTGATCAAGTTCAAGCTTAATCAAGCTCTCAAACTCGATCGAGCTTTGAGCTAGACTTGAATTTCAAAATAAATTTTTTTTCATTGATCTCGAACCCATCAGTTCATGGACGGAGCCATGTTATAGGGGAGGGGATCATGGCCCTCCCTTTCAAATTTTTTTTTAAAAAATTATTTATATAATTAAAATTTTTTAAATTACAAATATAAGTGGCCCCCTTAAAAAAATTACAAATTTTTAGATTTTGGCCTTCGACCCCTCCTTAGAATTGAGTCTGGCTCCGTCCCTGCATCAGTTGTTGCCATTCTTATGCATACTTGTGTTAGATCAAGATGGACTTGAAAGGGTCCTTCAGTCGTAGCAAGTGGAGCTGCCAATTTTGAATATTAACCCTGTCTAAAATTATTTCTATAATTAAGTAGTTCCTCTTTCGAAAGATTACAAAAGTTCGTAGCTGTTAATGTAATTTTCTACAAAAAAAGGCAAATGAATGAACTATTCTTACCAATAGTTGCTATTCTTGCAATAATGCTTATCGAAGGAAGAGATCGACATTTTTTAGTCAAAACTTTTTTTTCGCAATTCCAGTAGCTGACGAGAAATTTCTTGAACAAACAGCACTCCCTCCTTTCCAGCTTCAAGTGAGTTAAGAGTATGCTCCAGAAAGTTGTGATCAGTTTCGAGTGATTCTACCCTTTCATTGAGATCTGAAAGTTCACTTCGAAGACTCATCCAATCAACTTCATCGTATTGATTGAGGAGTTTCTTCTTATGCTGATTGATTTTGTGATCTTTGTCTCTCTTTTCATGGGCAGGAAGGGTTAAACTGGACGCAGGTTGATCATTTACCTGATCATCCATTTGACTTGGCTCCTCATTCAGAGAATCTCCCACATCGTGTTCTCCATCTCTTGTTTCACTGGAATCATCACTCCCAGAACTGTCAGGCAAAGCCCTGTCTCGAGCAAATTGATGAAGTTTCCTCTCCAAACCCTCTAGACAGTGTGCAATGTACTTTCTCTCTTCTTCAAAACATGACATTGAAGTTCCGACAGAGCTTGGTTTTTCACTAAACATGGAGCTAGAAGTGATGTTGGCATTACCTTTTGTATTAACCTTCTGCCGCAATTCCATAATTTCTTCAAATGTTACCTCTAGTGCCGATTCACCAGGATACCTCAACCTGAAATATTCAAGTTCTGCTTCTAAATCTTGTATTTCTTTTTCCTTCTCAGCCACAAGGTCATTGGCTTTCTCCAGTGCATCTACATCGTATTCTGCTTGCTCTTCCATCATTCTCAAGTATTGCAAAGCCTCCATATGGAGTGCTGCTTTCTCCTCTTGTAACCTGTTGATCATGGCCATCGCCTGATTGGCAGCAATTGCAGAAGCGTTCCTTTCTTCCTCTAACTCTAAAGACAAAGCACTAATGCATTCTTTATCATACTCAACTTGATGTTTTAATTGGTCAACAATGTTCTCACCCTCAACTTCATTCACATCAAGAGACTCAAACCCAGAAGACTCACCTATTTCGGTTGAGATTGATTTCTTAATCACAACTCCATCGAAGTTGGATGCATCAATTATCTGTAACTCATTAACATTTCCCTGCTTGCCTGGCAATGGACAACTCAAATATAAGTCAGTCCCTTGAGTGGCACTATTTTCTCTCGGAAATGGTTTCAATTCTTCTTTAGTATCACCGGCATCCTTTTTATTGGTATTCTCTGCCACACAATCAAATACATCTCTCTCCTTATTTACAATGCTAGACTTCAACCCACCACTCAAATCTACAGAAGGTGCATTTGTTGGAAGCAATTCTTTAGAAACCTGGTTACTTTTAGTGCTTGCTCCACCTATTGTGATTATTGACATCACATTTCCCTCATGCTTATTAATTGGAGTCTGTCTTATGATGCTAGATCCAGTGCTATCTGCAGCTAACAATTCATCGATGAAGAAGATAGATTACATGCAGAAAATATCTTTTACAAAATTAGGTCAGCAGAGAGAGAGAGATAAAGAGCTTACACTTCTTATGCGATGCTTCAAATGGACCTCCAACAACAGTAAATGATGAGGGAACATCAAGTAAAGATGTAAACTCTGAAAGTGCAGAAGAATCAGAATTCTGACCGACAGCAAATTTGACCTCACTTTTCTCTGTTGAAACTCCAACAGAAGCTTCCATCATATTGAATGAAAGATGAAAATCATCAAGTGAAATTAGTTTGGGAATTGGGTGGGTTTTCACATTACCTTGCTGCTGGTTACCGTCCACTAGATCCTGCCTACTATAAGAACCACATTCTAAATGTTTGCCATCACGAGGGACTCGTGCATTAGAAGACATATTGCTTAGATTTTTTGTGGCCACATAGCTGGCCCTTGATCTTGTAGGAAGTTCATAAACATCTTGAATCTTCAATCCCTCCGTAGGTTCCATTTCATCAGCAACACTATTATGGTCATCATCATCAGAAAATGGGAACTCGTTCTCAGAATCAGATGTGATTTTGAGCTCAGTGTACGCTACATGAGAAGGATCATAACCACTTTTTGCTACACGGTTAGATATTACTGGACCAGCAAACCTCCCTCTCATCTTCTTCATATTTTCTCTGTGGTTCAAACTACGTGGCAAAGGAATATTGGGCTTAGTCATGCCACTTCTAGGTGATTTTAGTTGGAAGACTCTGTTGCCATGTTGTCTTGATATCCAAGACTTATTGCAACATGAGCAGAGTTTTGTAGCATTAGAACCAGAAACGCATCTGCCATTAAAAACTGAACCCTTGAAATTGCAAGAACTATGATCTGATCCAGTTTGAGCTGTCAATAACTTGTGCATATCTGTGTTTGATCTGGGTTTGTTATTGAATGACAAGACACATTCTTCACACATACCACGGGCATCGGCAAGCTTTCCATGATTATGACACGAAATCAAGAATGAAATTTCTGATCTATGGTCTTTGCAAAATAGATTCCGATAAAACTCAGGTTTTTCCTTGCCCAATACATGGTCTAGCCTGGAACAAAAAATGCAAGGCAGCTGCAATTCACAATAACTTGCAAACTTTGTCAGTAGATATGAGATTACAGCATGAATGAGCAGAAAAGAGATCAAAATCCATTCACATGCCGCAGACTTCAGAGCAGACAAAAACCCCAACAAATTCCTCTGTGATGTGACAAATGAGATGCCCATTGCAGCCATTTGTACCAAAATCAGTCTAAAATTCCATAAGATGCTCAATTGAGTGAATAAACAAAGGGTTGGAATTGGGCTGATGAAAAGAAAACATAAACCGATCATCTAATGGTGGAATTGAGGAGTCCATCCTGTATTCAATTCAGGAAAATCACCCAGAAGCAGAAGAAAAAAGACAAAGGTAAACGTTTAATCAGATCAAAGATAGCTTAAGTATGAAAGCCAACAACAAGAATTTGAGCGAATTTACCAAAAAAAAAAAAAAAAAGTTCATTACCAACCTATACATTTTCATATATACTTTGCTTCCTTCATGTAGCACAAAAGCTATTAGACTTTACGAATATGGAAACATAGGGCTGACAGATGATGTGAAGACTACACTACAGTTAGTTTTAAAAGTCATCAAGGAAAGTATCATGAACTCAGCATAACAAATGGCAGTTGAGCCAGATTCTTAGAAACCCGTTAAATTGAGGGCACCATAGCCAAACGAACATTAACCATATTTTCCAATGCTATGGCAAAATCAACAAACGTTGGACAAGAAAGATTGAATTCAGCATCCAACGGATAATCTAAATACAGAAGATAACGCCAGAATCAACAAATATTGACAAAACACAATAGAAGGACCAAATTAAAAACCCATTTGTTGCGGATAGATGAAACTCATTTGTTTTTTAAGAATTGGTCCAACAACAACACCACATTAATCCTTCTTATTTCATAATAAACAGATATAGATATTGCGTTCAAGCAAGATCTGCACTTCCTACATGTTAAAAGAACACAAGCGCCAGCAAATTAAGAGTCATGAAAGAAATCAAAAGGGTCAGTACCAAGAAGAATGGTAAGTTACAATCTCCACCTGTGTTCCAATAATTGACATGTAGAACGTAGAATATCATCAGGTAAGATAAGGATGGAAGTTATAGAGAAGCAGTACCTGGTTGACGATGGTCTCAAGGGAGGAGAAGAGATTTGAAGGGCAATAAAGATCAGAGGTGAAGAATAAAGGGAGGGGAAGAAGTAAGGAAAACGAGAAAAATAAAATGAAATGGGAAGCTCCATAACTGACTAAAAAAAGAGCGATCGTTGAGATTTCAGTTGACGAAAAGAAAGATTCTCATATAATCTTATATTAAAATTAAAACAGTAACTGAAGAAAGATTCTCATACATCTTATGTCTCTGTCCACTTATATTAAAATTAAAACAGTGACTGCCTCTCTTGAAAATTTTACTCAATTATGAAAGACCTGGGCCATGTTGGGCTTCAGGATCGTCCATGACCCAAACCAGGTCAGCTGTCACCTACTGGTTCCAAGTCGATACTTGGGCATGCTATAGCTAGCCTCCGATACCGAGCAAGGCAGCATCTGGCAATTCATCTCTTCTAAGTTCCGGTTTCTTAAAAACCTGGAGCTAAGGAGCTCAGTGTCATGAAGATTTTCTTGCGACCTCTAGCTGTAAGTCAATTTTGTATGCCTTTTTGTTAGTATACTAGTGTTTTATGTTTTCCCATCCCATGTAGAGGCTTGGAGGTTTACGGGATTATGCGAGTTCGTTTGACAGATCAAAACTTCGTCTTGAAGGGGTTAAGGATATCATTGCTGTTGCTTCTGCTAAAGGCGGCGTCGGCAAGTCCACCACCGCTGGTAATTTCTTTATTTATTTTTTAAAGCTGTTTTCTGCTCTAGTGCATTCTATTCTATACATAATAGAGATTGGTAGATAGGATTAACCATATGTCACTCTATTCTCATTTAATTTTGTGTATTAATGTTTAATTAAGAATATTTCTAGTGGGGTAATTTGGGAAGGTTGTTGAAGAAATGGTTACTGGTGAGCTAGGAGAAGGTTAAGTATGTGTGCTTCTGTGCATTTTAGTGTCCCGGTTATCTGTTAAAAGTTCAGAAATTTAGGTCCACTTCAATGGTATCATTGGTCTCTCTTAAGTAAGATCAAATGGAGAGAAGTTGAAGGATTTTTACTTCATTTGCAAAGTACGAATTTAAGCAGATGCTCTTTGGCAGCTGTGGATTATACATGTTTTCTGGTATATGCAGTTAATTTGTCCATTGCATTTGCTAAGAAGTGCCAATTGAAAGTTGGTTTGCTTGATGCTGATGTTTACGGTCCGTCTATTCCTATGATGATGAATGTGAGCAGAAAGCCAGAAATAACTGCAGGTAATGCTTCAATTCTGTGTGACACCAGAACTATAGGCTGCATATTGTTGATTAAGGGATGTGTTTTGCACACCTTTCACAAATTAATGGACATAAGTGTAAAGGCTGTTAAATTATGCACCACCTGCTAGCAAGCTAATGTATACATGATGGAGGTGGCACCATAACTATAGGCTGCATATTGTTGATTAAGGGATGTGTTTTGTACACCTTTCACAAATTAATGGACATAAGTGTAAAGGCTGTTAAATTATGCACCACCTGCCAACAAGCTAATATATGCATGATGGAGGTCGTGAAGCTGTTGACATGTGCATGAATTAGTTGAGAAATTGTTAATAACTGTTAGTTAGTTATGTAATTTGTCAGCATAGTTGTAGCTTAGTTGGAGATAGTTATAGATAGTTGAATCTTCTTGCATATGAATAGTTTTTTAAAAAATTCTTTTCAATTCAATTGAATGAGAATTACTGTTTAATTTCTGTTTGGTATCTTTCTCTCCAAAAAGGAGAGATTCGTTAATGGAATTAGAGAACGATCTATTGTGGCTATGATCGATTTATAGTGAGTTGCGATTTCTTTAGTTAGAAGAGATATGGAGGAATTGCAACGAGCCCTGAATGTAGAAAGCTCTATGGATTCAAGAATTCAAAGCAATGGAGTTAATAGAGATCCATTGCATCTTCAAGAATCAGACTGTCCATGTATGACTTGACGACAACTCTGTTTGGCAGTAATTTTCTATGCTGGAGTAGGCCGATGAAAATGACTCTTGGAGCAAAGTTGAAGCTAGGCTTTATCGATGGAAGTTGTGTAAAACTTGATAGAAACTCAATTGAATTTGATTTATGGAGAAGAGTAGACTGTATGGTGTTGTCTTGGATATTAAATTCAATCTCAAAGGAGATTGTTGAGGCTTTTATGTACACTAATTCAGCTAGGGAGTTGTGGCTCGATCTGGAGTAGTGATTTGGGGGATGCAATGGCCCCTTATTATGTTAGTTCAGAGAGAGATAAGTTCAATCTGCCAATCAATCTGTGGTGAAATATTTTACAAAAATTAAGAGGTATTTGATGAATGGATGCTTCTTATGCTATTCCGCAATGTTCATGTGGGGCTTCAAAAGCAATGGGAGAAATTACTTCTTTAATCAAATCATGCAGTTTTTAATAGGGTTGAACGATAGCTATGACCTTATAAAGAACCGAATCCTTGTCATGGATCCTTTACCAAGCATTAATAAGGTTAACTCAATGGTGCTGCAAGTAGAAAAACAAAGAGAGGTTCATATGGGAATCAATGATGGATAGACAACATTGCAATGATGATTGGATCAACAAATGTAGACAGGGTGCAAGGAGGAACAAATGGGAGGTAGATGAAATATAAGAAAGGAATAGTGGATAAAAGCAAATTGCACTATGACCAATGCAATAAAAGTGGTCATTTAAAGGAAAGATGCTTTAAATTGCATGGATATTCTAATTGTTGGAAGGATTTACAGGAGCAAAAGGGAAAATCAAGTGGAAAGAATAGGAGTGTTGCAACCAATGTGGTTAAATGTCAAGTATGGCAAAGAAAGACAATAAAGAGGCAGATTGGACTTCCTCAATTTCTGAATTGGTGAAACAAGACGTGTCGAGTCATGGAAGGAAAGGTGCCAATTGATCCTTTCACAACAAATATGCTTACATCCATGACTTTGCAGGTACTGTTCTAAACATTCTTTGTGTCTTGATGAGTTAGATTCTAGCTCTTGGATATTTGATAGTAGTGCTCCTAATCATGTGTGTGTTAACCTAAACCACAGAAGTAAATCCATAACCCTTAATCAAGTATTTCCTATGTTTATGCCAGATGAGTCTACAATCTATGTTAAATGCATTGGTGGTGTTATGATGACAAATTAAGTGATTTTAACCAAGACATTACACATTCCCACCTTCAAATCTAACCTATTATCAATTAACAAATTAACAAACACAACACTAATTAACTTTGAATTTTATCCTTCCCATTTCACTGCACATAACTTGAAGACTAACAAGTACTAACAGTAGGAAGCAGTAGGAAGATTGTATGTCCTTGTCCAAATTTTACCCAAAGTCCTGTTTTGTTCATATCATTACTTCTTTTTCAATCATTGAACTCTTGTTGTAATTCAAATTGTGCTCACTTTGTGTCTATGGTTTATGTTTGGCATAAAAGGCTTGGCCACCCATCTTCAAACGTGATTTGGTGAATTAATATTGTCAAACATGAATTTGATGAAGTTGAAAGTGCTTGTGACGTAAGTCCCGTTGCCAAACAACAAAGACAACCTTTCCCTTCTAGTACCATTCAACAAACAGAGCTTTTAATTTAGTCCATGGAGACATATAGGGACCTTATAACCGAAAATCCATTATAGGTGCTTTTACATGCTAACCATTGTTGATGACTTTAGTCATGCAATATGGACTTAATTTTATGCATCACAAGAGGCAAGTTCTCCAATTATTATATTCTTTCACCAAAATGGTTCAAATTCAATTCTAACAACACATTCAAGTTATTAGACAGATAATGGGTATGAGTTTTTGAGTCACAGCTATCAAATATTGTTCAATTAGCTGATTATTGTCCATTAAAAAACCTATGCCTATACTTACACCACAAAATGGAGTTGTTGAAAGAAGCACGAACACCTCGTACAAGTTGTTAGAGCTCTTGTCATTCAATCTTCACTTCTTAGACAATTTTGGGGTGAAGCTATTCTCACTACTACTCATCTCATAAACCGATTACCCACACCCATCCTTGATTGGAAAACTCCATATGAAATGATTTATGATCATACTCCTTTATATAAAACTTTGAAAGCATTTGGATTCCTTTGTGTTGCCACAAATACAAGACCTCATAAAGACAAGTTCGATAAACTTACATACAAATGTCCTTTTTATTGTCATGGACAGAAAGCCTTTAGACTCTTTAACCTTGACACCCAGACCATTCTTATATCAAAAGATGTTCTCTTTCATGAGAACATTTTTCCCTACAAAACAACACAGCCCTCAATGAAAGAAGTTTGTTATCCTTAATTTCCAATAAAACAGACTTACAAGATATTAAGCCCATTGATTATGCTCGACCTTTCCCACCTATACACCATATACATTAACAAATCAATCACCACCTTTTCAAACATTTCTACAAGAGATTGGCCATAATGATCATAACTTTGATGTTCCTAACCCTAATGCTCAATGTCTAGTTCGTGTTACTACTCCTCCTGGCTTTAATGTTGAATCGAGAAGAAGTTCTAAAATCAAGTTTAAACCTAGTTGGTTAAATGATTTTGTTTCCTGCACTATATCTTCTATCTATATGTCTACTGCCAGTACATATAACCACACACCATTACTACCTGCATCCTTTCATTTTGCATTTGAGTATCATTTCAAATACTCGAGAGCTAGAATCATTCCATCAAGCAAAGCACTTAGAGGAATGGGTGCAGGCCATGCAGCAGAGTTGAATGCCCTTGAGCCCAATCAAACTTGGGAGTTGACATAGTTACCAAATGGTAAACGAGCCATTGGTTCTCGATGTATTTTTAAATTAAAACTTAAACCTGGTGGAAGTGTTAATTGCTTTAAAGCTAGGACGATGGCTAAAGGATACAATCAAATCAAAGGGATAGATTACTGTTGAGATCCGATTCAGTAGGTTGACCCGATTCCAGTAGGTTCCAGAAGAAGGGAATAAAAGAGTGAGTCACGTGA
>JANZLX010000004.1:13869938-13883464 GCA_025531955.1 Erythroxylum orinocense | reverse complement strand
TTCCTATCATATTATTATCCTAATAAGGAAATAACCATAAAACAACAACTATCTAACAAATTGATAAAAATCCAAATCCAAATTAATGTTTTTTTCTTTCATACGTTTTCCCTAAGAATGCGTCCACAACACGTACCTTCCTCGTAGTGTGGAATACTTGGTGGTGGCCTTCCATATAAGGCTTGAAAAGGTGTCATTCCAATTGATCTGTGATAAGTTGTATTATACCATAATTCGGCCCAAGGGAGTAAGGAATTCCATTTGCGAGGCTGCTATGAAGTGAAGCACCACAAATATTGTTCGAGGCAACAATTGACAACTTCTGATTGACTATCAGATTGAGGGTGGTATGCCGAGCTCATGCGTGACATAGTTCCTAATAATTTGAAGAACTCATGCCAAAAGTTACTAATGAATACAGGGTCGCGATCACTTACTATGGATTTCAGCATGCCATGGAGTTTCAAAACACCGTCTATGAACTTCTCCGCAATAGTTTTAGCCAAAAAAGGATGTGACACTGCCATAAAGTGAGCTGACTTTGACAAATGGTCCACCACCACAAAGATTGCATTCTTACCATTAGAAAGGGGTAATCCCTCTATGAAGTCTATTGTGATGTTGTACCAAACTTGACATGGAATTAGAAGAGGCTGGAGGACGCCGGCGGGAACTAGTGACTTAGCCTTATTCTTTTAACATGCAGTGCAAGCTGAAACATAATGTTGGACAGATTTATGCATTAAGGGCCAATAAAACTATTGTGCCAACCTTTTGTAGGTTCGAAGAACCCTCGAATGACCACCATATGGCGAATCATGAAACTCCTGCAATAAGTGGCCATGTATGATTTAGGAGGAACAACTCCTCGATTTTTGAAACATACCAAGCCACTACGCCATTTGTATGGGGTTGCCGAACTGTCACTTGCAAGGCTCGCAATCTCTTTCATGTATGGATCATTGGTGGCTTCTTTCTTGATTTCCTCCCAAAGTTTGGCTTTTGGAGTGAAAAGTGCATTAAGGCTTGGGCTGCTTGCTACTTGAGATAATGCATCTGTGGCTAAATTTTCCCTTTTCAGCTTGTAAATAATTTCATAAACATAACCCATCAGCTTTGCGACCCATTTCTGTTGCTCTGGTGTAGTGATACGCTACTCCAATAGATGCTTCAGACTCTTCTGATCAGATGAAGAATTTACGACCTAGTAGGTACGATCGCCATGTTTGAATTGCATGGACAATGGCTAGCATTTCTTTTGCATAGACAGACTAAGATTGCTTAGTAACTCCAAGGGCTTGCTCATGAAAGCTACAAGTCTTCCTTGTTGTGTCAGAACTGCCCTAATTCCACTTCCCGATGCATCAGTCTCAATGGTAAAGGGTTCTTTGAAGCTAGGCAATGCAAGGGTAGGGTTTGACGTCTTGGCCTGTTTTAATTCTTCAAATGCAGTATTGGCCTCGTTTGTCCACAGAAATTGTCCCTCTTTCAACAAATTGGTAAGTGGTTGTGCTATGGCTCTATAATTTCTAACAAACTTCCGATAGTAGACAGTGAGTCCTAGAAATCCACAGAGATCAATTACATTATTGGGTCTTGGCCACCTAATCATGGCTTCAATCTTCTTCTGATCTACTTTAACACCCTAGGAAGTAATTATATGAACCAAATATTCAAGTTCTTGTTGACCAAACTCACATTTGTTGAACTTGACAAGAAGTTGTTGTTGTCTAATTACTTCAAGGACTGTCCTGACATGCTCCTGATGTTGTGACCAAACTCGGCTATAAATTAGTATGTCATCAAAAATATCAGCACAAACTTTCTTAAATATGGAATTCATGAGTGATTGAATGGTTGAAGGAGCATTGCATAACCCGAATGGCATGAGTAAATACTCATAGTGGCCATTATGTGTTCAAAAAGCTATTTTGTGTATATTAGGTTGATAAACTCGTACCTGATGGTAGCTAATGCAAAGGTCAAGTTTTGTGAAGTAAACGGCCTCATGAAGCTCATCAAGAATGTCTTTGATAGTCGGAATGGGAAATCTGTCCTTGACCATAATGGCATTTGGAGCCCTATAATCTGTGCAAAACCGCCATGTCCCGTCTTTCTTCTTTACAAGTAGAACTGGGGAAGAGAATGGGCTTGTATTGTAACGAATCAACCCCGATTGTAGCATCTCCTGAACCTACTTCTCTATCTCATTCTTTTGAAAGTGTGCATATCTATAAGGCCGAACGTTAACAGATTCTATCCTTTCCTTCAAGATTATGCAATGCTCTACATTCTGTCTCGGTGGAAGCTGTTGGGGTTCAGCAAACATGATAGAGAACAGAAGTAGAGATTGTATTATTTAGGTATTTAGTAGGTACAACAGTAGCCTTTTCTTCCTGGAAGTGTGGCTTCCAGGCCAATACAATAGCTATAATTTTCAGAATATGAATGAATGATGATCTCCCTCTCTATACCAAATCTTATATATCTTCTGTTCCTCCTCATTCTCACCCTCTCTCTGTAACTAATTCCTAACCTCCAGCCTATGTGGCATTTGTATTTGTTCCCTTCCCAATTGTACCCCTACGGATGTGGGTTTGAATGTCTTAGTGGCCGTTTACTAATACTAATATTAGCATGCTGATAACTAGGAAGGGTGCTAACAAAACACATCTTGAAAATGTGTTAATAACAATTCCATATCAGTTGGAATTTTTGTGTTACCGTCACTAAAGGGTTTTTGTGAACATATGGCATATACCATATTCCCTCCCCATATTTCCTTTGCAATGGTGTTGTGATTGACAGCTTGGATTGGTTTAGGAGGCACTCCTTGTAGTCGTTGGGTTCGATTGTCTTGCACAAGGTCCATATTTAACCTCTTCCAATCGCAGACCACCATTCCTAGTTGTTGGGCCACTGTATGCCCAAAACAATGTCCAAACCACCCAAAGGCAATGCACAGAGATTTAGAGAGAATGGAATACCTTGTAGCAGTATGGGTACATTTTCAAATCAGCCCTTGCATCGTAAAGGAGTCTCGTTTGCCACTCGAACCTTGAGTGGCTCGGTGGGTGTCACTGGTGGTCTCAATACTTCTGTCGCCTTGCTGCTAATGAAATTATGGGTAGAGCTGTTGTCTATGAGGGGCATTACATCTTGATTTTCGACCCGAGTTGTCACTCTCATCGTCTGACCGGCGATCCAACCAGTGATCTCATCATCCCCTTTTGTCTCAATAGTTGTTCATCCTTCATTCGGGCCAGGCTAATAGCCTCATTCAAAGATTTGGGCCAAAACATCCTAATGCCATCAGTGATCTCTTGTTTGAACCCACCAATAAAGTGCCAATTAAGGCCTTCTAAGTCCAACCTTGATCCCTGTTCCCTAATTTTTCAAATTCATGCTGATATTCGCTTAAGGATCCAGTTTGTCGAATTTTTCATAATGCTTCGTCAAAATTCTCACATTCCGTTAGGCCAAATCGACCCCATATTTCGGACTGAAAAGCACTCCATGACACTTGTTGCTCTTCATCATGGTATGTCTTGCAAAGCCATTGCCATCATTGATTCGCCACGCCTTCAAGGTGGAAAGAGGCAAGAGGAACCTTTTGTGAACTCGGCATATCTTGATGTTTGAAAAATTGCTCCACGCAACTAAACCATTCAATGGGGTCACCTCTAGTGAATCTCAGGAATTCAAGCCTTGCGAGTTTGGAAGAGAACATGTGGCGTCCCTCCTTTGTAACCCCTTTGGTCCCCTCTTGGATGTTTGTGGGTCGACCATGGGAAATACTAGCAGACCCTTCTTTTTGAGGAAGGACTACATTTGACAACTGAGCAGTTGCTTCTTCCATTGAACGAAGCTTATCGACAAGGCCTTGTTCCATTCGGCTCGCTCCATCTTGCAATCTGCCTAGACTTACTTCAAGATTCTCGATTCATTCTTTGTTCGTCGACATGGCTCTGGTACCAATGTTGGGGTCCCAATCAGAGAGATGTTAAGAACAAGCGAAAAGAGAGAGAGATGCAAATATTCTGCTTTTGGTGAGAACAAACCAATGATTTAATCGATTAAAAACTGCTGTCCTCATCAATTAACGAAAGCTTGTATGTATCCAAGTTGTGCAATCAGAATCCTATCTAAATAGAACTAGAATCTGAAATCCTAATTTAATGGAACTACTAAACACATTCTGCAATTGAAATCCTAATTTAATGGAACTTCTAAAGACTCCTAACTAACACAGTTGGCATTAGCCGACTTTATTGGATCCACAATCAACGAAAAATTCCTATCTACTACAAGTTGTTTGCTTCACACGTAGCATTGGTATTTTGGGTTTCTTCTGCTTATACATGTTGACCTGTGGAGTTCGGCAGCTTTTTTGTATTCTTTTCAATTCAGTTGAATGAATTACTTGTCAATTTCTGTTTGGTATCTTTATCTCCAAAAAGGAGAGATTCATTCAAAGACAACAGGTTTGAGATAGTAATAAACCATTGTTTGGGCTCCATGTTATTCTTTTATGACATGATGTTGTTTCATGCTTATTTATAATTTTAATTCACATATCCTGCTTTCTGGAACTTGCAAAATCAATTCTTTTAAATAAAATTTTAAAAGATAGAAGTAAACATTTCATTTTCATGAATGAAACCTCAACTTTACCATCATCCATCTGCCTCCTTATTTCTTTCCCTCTAAATGCATGGCAGATGGAGAAATTGGAGGATGAGTTCCTTTTAAACACTCATTTGTATTTTCCCAATTCCTGAAGCTTTTGTGAATATGTGGACTTGTTCTGGTTCACATAATCATACTCAACCAATGTGAAGAATTTCATCTTCCTAATTTTATTTAGTCTGCACAACATTTGGACACAACTTACCCTCTTTCTACCTCATTCTTTCAGATAAAAAGATGATTCCAGTTGAAAGCTATGGCATTAAGTGTATGTCAATGGGATTTCTTGTGGAGAAGGACGCTCCCATTGTGTGGAGAGGTCCCATGGTATGTTATTCCATTAATTGCTATTATAGAAGCTTCAGGAAGGACTAATATGGGACCAGCCTCTGAGCCTTCCCCCGTGCTTATGAATGGCAAACTCTACCAACAACATTATTTTGCATCCTCTAAAAGGCTGAAACTAATGATAACTATGTCGCCCACCCCCTCCTCTCATATTTTCTCATTGAGAAAAGAAAAAGAAAGACTTCTGATCAAGAATTACAAAATGACATGTTTCTTGCTCCTGCCTAGATTGATATTTCAATCTCTTGCTAAAATTATAGTTTAATTTTGTACCAGACGAATAATGATATGTTCTTCTCTCTCATAAATGATGCTTATTTTTCTTTAGTGACCTTTTCTGCTCTACAAATAGCTATTAAGGACACAATTGTGAAGCAATCTTCTATAGTATAACCTTTCTAATGCTTTATTCAGGAACTTAGTTGAATTAATCTTGCAGGTGATGAGCGCACTTGAAAAAATGACTAGGGGAGTTGATTGGGGAAATCTTGACATTCTTGTGGTTGATATGCCACCTGGCACTGGTGATACTCAATTAACTATAACCCAGAGGCTGCAGTTATCTGGTGAACAAAACAGTAATCTCCCCATGTTATTTTGATTGACTAACCAAAAAGCTGTTAACTGTACTTCTGGGATTATAAAATAATTTTGCTGTTTCAATGTAGTTAGGTTGTCAGCCTTTAGTTAAACTGGCCTAAGCTTGTAATCCCATTCTTGGATTGTATTACTATAATTTTATTCTGCTGTTGTTTTATGCTTTCCTGGACACAGGCATCTGGCTAAGTATGTGTTTTGATTTAGGCGGAACCAAGTTTCTATCCAGCATGGACTTAGAAATGATTTTGAGAAACACTGAAGATCTGTGCGCATTTATACTTTATATTTTGGACACTGATTTCTGCTGAAACTTTCTATGAAGAGGAAAATTTGGTTGTCAGAGTGAATCAAAATAGATATTGTTCATTACACACAGCCTAGTAGCAACACCCCCTCCCCTGTTTGCAGCGCTTGGCTTTTGAGTCCCATAAACTAATGCTGCAGATCATATATGGCATGTTTAGAAGTCCTAGGTCCCATCTTTTGTATCATATGAAAGAAAAAGAGTGATGGCCATTCATGAAATTTCCTTATTTTGTAAGTATTTTCATACGAAGAACACTTTATTATTTCGCATTCTGTCTGTAATCGTTATTGATTTGCTCACAGGTGCAGTGATAGTTTCAACTCCACAAGATATCGCACTGATGGATGCTCGTCGAGGAGTTCAAATGTTCTCTAAAGTTGAAGTTCCTGTACGATTCATTCAATAATTTTCAAACAACATTCTATTGTCCATAAAGGTTTAACTGCTATTAGGCAAATTACTAGGTGCCTAGTAGTTGCAGTCATTTAAGTTTGGCCAATTGCCACAATGATATGCGGCTACCTTGATCAGTGAAAGCTGACAGCAAAAGTGTTTCCATCTCTAACTTCCAATGGCCAGTTAAAGCTTGTTGAATTCTGGAGCTGTTCACTTCAAAGAAACGGTACTTTGGGATGGGTAGTTCTATTAACATACAGTCTTTGCTTTTTGCAGATATTTGGATTTGTAGAGAACATGAGTTACTTTAAATGTCCACATTGTGGTGAGCCTTCTTTCATTTTTGGGAAAGCAGGCGCTCAAAATACGGCAGCATCAATGGGTTACAAAGTTATTGGTGAGGTATGCCCGATGTTTGAATGCCTCTTAAGTGCACAGAACAATGTGAAAGGAAGTGGCTGTCTTCTCTTGTCAAATTTCTTTTGGCAAAATGCATGTCCAATCTGCTTTCTTGTCTAGCCCTTTGATACGTATTACATGAAACTTTGGAATATTTTGTTTGGTGAAACTGGTCAAGTTATTATTATTTTGATTCAGATACCAAGTTATTATTATTTTGATTCAGATACCACTTGAAATGGAGATCAGGAAAGGTAGTGATGAAGGTGTCCCCATAGTGATATCAGCTCCAGATTCATTAGTGGCCAGGGCCTACGATGATTTGGCACAAAACATCGTAAAAAGAATTGAGGAATTGGCAAAAGAACGGACGGTTCATCCTGAGATAAATCTGTGAGAATGGAACACTTAACTAACTCCCAAGGTGGTGACCGCTGCGCTGCCAGTATGCAGCCTAGAACAATTATAGTGGCTAAATGAATTGGAAACGAGCATGTTGAAGAAACAGGTTTTAACTTTTAACGATGGTAGGTGAACAAATTCTTGTGGGCATTAGGCATTAGGAGAGCACAACTGGCATGACAATTTTCCCTGTTTGATTCTTGTGTTGGGCTTACACTTTATAGCTGCAGAAATAACCTCTGTACTGTACTGTCAGCTTCTTTTCTTGATTTATAAAACCAAACCCGAAATAACCAATCGTAAGAAATGACAACACACGATCCATTTCTACTTCTATACAGATATTTTAATTGTATAATAACATTATTTTTTCTGACATTAAATAAATATTCTTTTGAAGCATTGTAAAGAAAAAGGGCAAGAGCCTCATGTTTCTGTCATTTTCTAGATAAAATCTAGATAGGGAGGGAGAGGGACCCTTTCTTCTAGCCTTTGAGTTGAAAAAGAAAAAGTAAAAGAGCAAGAGCGTCATGTTTACGTAGCCGGAAATGCATCTCAAGGTGCTTTCAACTTGATATAGAATTCATTCCTTTATTTTGTCCACAAAAACTATAATTATTATTTATTAACTTACTCGAGTCTTTTCTTTTATGCTGTTCTTGTTGCATCATCTTCCTTCACAGTACCAGTCCTCCTCGATGCATATCCACTGTCTCTCATTCCTCGAATCTTCACCTTTTTACCCTTTCCATGGACCCTCTTCTCTCCTATTTTCCCCTCCAAACCCTTGCACAATGTTCCCCACTTCCTCCTCTTCTTTCACTTGCAAAGGAACCCAACTTTCTCTGTCCATTACCCACTGCGCCACATCTCTCTCTCCGTCCAACGGCTGGAAATTGAGGAGCGTTGGCGCGAAGCACATCGATGTCTCCACTCTCGGAAACCTCTGCGTCGATGTTATTCTCAATGTTCCCGAATTACCCCCCCGCAACCGCGATGCTCTCTTGGCTTATATGGAACGTCTCGCCGTTTCACCACCCGACAAGGTTGTTTGCTATGTTTCCTTAAATCTTTATTCGCCTGGAGTTTGCTCATAAAGAAGATATTTTACTTTGTGGATATCTTATTTGGTGATGAAAAATGTGGATTTTTGATGTGCTGGTGAATGGTCAGCGGCATTTGGAAGCGGGTGGCAATTGCAATGTGGCTATAGCAGCTGCGAGACTTGGGCTACGGTGTGCGACGATTGGGCAGGTCGGGGAAGAGACTTATGGGAATTTCCTCTTGGGCGTGCTTCGTGATGAGGGGATCAGTATGGTTGGTATGCTGGACGATGATGATGTGGTGGATACTTCTAGCTTTTTGTATGAGACCCTTCTATGTTGGGTTCTCGTAGACCCTCTCCAAAGGCATGGCTTTTGCAGGTAAAGAATCCAACCCTTTATATCTTTGTTATGTTCTCTGGGTTAATGCTTGTAGTTCGTTTGATCTGCTGTCCAACTGCTGTTTGTTCTATGTATATATAATGGTCTAGAAAACAATTTCTTTTTCAGTCGAGCTGATTTCCATAAGGAACCGGCACTTAGCTGGATGAGCACATTATCAGTACCAGCAAAGGCAGCGATTAAGCAGTCAAGGACTCTATTCTGCAATGGTTATGGCTTTGATGAGCTTTCTCCTGGTATGTTGACTATGGCTTTAGATTATGCTGTTGAAGTTGGGACATCTGTTTTCTTTGATCCTGGACCACGAGGAAAGAAGTTTTCTACTGGAACGCCTGAACAACAAGAGACACTAAGTCATTTCTTGAAGATGAGCGATGTCATCCTGCTGACAGCCGATGAGGTTTGATTTCAATTTTTCACAATGCTAGTAGCTTTAGCTTTCCTTCAAATATGCTGACCTACCTGAACTGTTAAAGTTCACCCGACAAAAAGAAATAATACCATGACATCATTGCTTGTGAATGCAGTTTAACAACATATACATTTCACTTGGAAACTCTTACTATCATTTTAATTCATTTTCAGTTGTGATACTACTATTTTGTTTGTCCAGTGACCACATATGTTGCAGCAATCAAGCATATTACTCGTTACTTTGTTTCCTTCAAGGAATTAAAGTTTTGTGGGAAATATTAACCATCTTTTTACATTCCTACTTGTATTATCTTTTGCCTTGTCAGCTTAAGTCTCTCCAAAAGTAAAGATCTTTTGTTAAACGGGTAATTATTTTGTGTCTTTTCTTCAGTAAATCCAGGAGTGTTCAAACAAGCGTTTCTGGAAATTGCTGAGCCATAGCGAAAAAATCTTTATGTTTATCTGGTCCTGAAAAGATGTTGTGGGGGGCAAAATTTAAAATGCATTATTGAATAGGATCCTTATATAAACATGATTACATGGCTAAAGTGGATAACTTTTTGGATGATGTAATGCAAATTCAATTAGATTATCAAGTTCATGTACAACCACGCTATAGCATGAAAGGTTATCGACCTTCCATTACAAGCTACCAAACACCATCTTATTGTTTATGTAACTGTTATTATTTATATCATGAATATTTAATATTATTTTCTTTGCATTTTGTTCATGTTTAAAGTAGTTTATGTGCTTTTTCGTTTCTCATGAACGGCTAGGCTGAGTCATTGACTGGCATAGGAAATCCTGTACTAGCTGGGAAGGACTTGCTTCTTAATGGGGTTCGCACAAAGTGGGTTATTGTCAAAATGGGCTCAAAGGGTTCAATTCTAGTCACAATGAGTAGTATATCTTGTGCACCAGCATTTAAGGTATGATCCCTCAACAATCCTTTCAAACTGGAAAAGTTGGTTTTTGAGGTGCTTGTGACAATTACAATTGCTTTGTGAAGATGAACCTCAGTCCTGAATGAGAGAGAGAGAGGATGGCATCACAGGCCAAATGTATTAAAATTTTCCTTTGCTGATTGAACACGTATTGATTGAATTAGATTGTTTGCATTCCCAAGAAGATGTATACTGAGAACCTAATAGATGATACCTAGATCTTTCTCTCCTTTCTTCCTTTGAATTGGTCTCTGCTAATATTTTTCTTGATTTGCTTCTTACCTTGAAAGATGGGAAGTAATGTCTCAATTTGTCTGCTAAATTGTTATCAGGTTAATGTCGTTGATACTGTGGGATGTGGAGATAGTTTTGATGCAGCTATTGCCTTTGGCTTCATAAACAATATGTCTTTGATAAATACATTAGCAATTGCAAATGCAGTGGGTGCTGCAACTGCTATGGGCTGCGGCGCTGGCCGCAATGTTGCAACCCTTGATAAAGTCATAGAAGTCATGAGAGCATCAAATATTCATGAAGATGACAAATATTGGAATGAACTGCTTCCAAAAGATTTGGAAAATCATGATATCACATTTTTGTCAGGAATGGTCCCTAATGGAAGCCACAATCAGCTAAGCCATGTTCCCCTGCAAAAGGTGGTTACTGAATTGCTGCCTCAGCTTGTCGTATCCACATTGTTTGAGGGAAAAGTGGCTTGTTGCCCTGTTAAGTAGGTATTAGCTTCGAACATGATTTTTGAGGTATTGATTGTTCTCTATGGTTCTGCGTACTAGTTGTGAAATTGAGTTTGGCGGGCACTAGTTCTTTTGTATGGTTCTACGGTGGTTATGTTTCTGGCCATTCTGGTACACAATAAATCATGGATTTCGACACTTCAAAGTTATACATTATAGTCAAACATTGGCAGAAATGTGGAGGATATAGTTTCCGGGGGTGAAGCTTGAATTCATATATTTTCTGTTCTCTTACTGTTTTTACCCGGGATGGTATTGGAGATTTTGCCAGATATAGCTGCAGCTCTGAAGCAGCTCAGGGAGCTGTATTATTTAAACAAGTTTCTTAGCTTCATGTATTCTGGTATTATTTTCTACCTTGTTCTCTGCATCACTGCATTGTCTCTGGAGAAGGTCGCCAAAATCGATTATCGATCGAGATTCTATTGCTATGTAATGTGGTTTATATCATCCTTACAGAGAGGCTGTTTCCTGATCAACGAAGTTCGTTCTAGAATAGAAGCATGCGTATGCTTCAGTGGCCTCTAATGAAAGAATAGGGCACTGAAAAGCTTCCATCTCGTTATAAATTTTGGGATTGTGGCTGATTTACATTGAGAAGGAACAGTAGTGGGTATATGAAAACATTTAATGAAGAAGAAAGAGTGCATAATTTATTATACACGACATTGCATCAAGATGTTTGAAAGTATCAATCTTTTTGAATCAACAGGGTTACACAAATTTATGTTAGTTCTTGCTAAGTTAGTTTTAAGTTTCAAGTTGAATCTGTACCAGAAGTTCACCGTATTATCTAATATAAGCAAGTTAGCACAATCCTGAAGGAGAAATTACATAAAAATGCTCGAAGTCTATTGAGTAATCGCCAGGAATAATTTATTGATTGGACAAGTTTTTGTTGGCTAATTATTTAAGGATTTACAAGTTAAACAGATTCTTTTATGAAGTGATCTACGGCTGAGTATGATCATTTATGTGAATTCTGAGTTTCTCCAACTACAAAAAGAAGAGCAATAACCAAGTGCGCATTAATTTTTGTTAAAACAAAATCCAATATGCGATTATGGAGCCACCCAAGCCAAGACAACAATAACACACTGCATTTATTATTCTCCAACGAGATTCTAGTCTAGGAGCTCGAATCCCATGCCTACCATACTGGCCCAGTCAACTCGTCCCCTCCTTGGTCCGACCGGTTCTGCATGTCAAATTGGAAGGATACAAATTCCAATAGTAAGAGTCTTCCTTTTCAGGCCATGGATTATAATCTGGGATTATGAAATCCAACTTCCCCAGATAATTCCCTCGTTGATCATATTTAATCCACTCCTTTACCTTTGTTCCTTTGGGAATCTCCTCTATGAAATTAGCATAGGTTTGGTCTCCTATTAATACTCCCACGTTACTCCTAAGTATCATATAGCACTGAGGCTATATTTCCATTGCAAATTTCACATTTGATGTAATGCAAGATAGCATTCCTAGTTTTCAAGAGGTTTGTGAAAAAAGGGAATTGTTATATGGAATCCCAAAAACTTTTCCATTTCAGATAGAATTCGTGAACCACTGAACCTATAATGACTCCTTGTTTATTAGAATTCTCCATATTCTCTTTGCCGTGGCCACTTTGCTGTTGATGCTGATGACAATTATCCCTAACCCCCCTTTCTCTTTATCTTTGCAAAATTGTTTCCATTCTATACCTTGCTTTATATCTTCTGTTTATCGTTCCAACCCAAAGAGATTGCCTTATCAGTTTCTATATTGCTCTAATTAGACCTTTAGCAAAGCAAAAATGGAAACTCCAATATATATGTATATTGTTGATAATTGTCTTAATTAAAGTAACAATGCCAATAATAGATAGATGTAGATTGTTTCAAGAATTCAATTTCTTGTACACCTTTTCAATAAAGGGAGCACATTCTTTGAACAACAATCTTCTTGTGGCATGTTTGGTTCAACGGAATAAGTAGTCTATTCCTAACATATTCTTAAAACTTAGTTTTGCCTTCTATTCCTAACATATTCTTAAAACTTAGTTTTGCCTTTGTTTGGTTAGGGAAAAAAACTAATCTTAAGATTAGATATTTCTTAATTTTCGGAAAAAAAAAATAAAGACCATCCCCACCTATCTTTATATATTTCGAGAAAAAGTTACTTGTTCAGCACATTTTAATCCTTCATTCCCGCGTTTCTTCTTGATTTTCACCTCCCTTTACAAACTCCTCCATTTTATCATTCACTCCCTCATTCACCATTTTCACTTTCTCAACCTCGCGATTCTCTTCTTCAGAAACTTCACTCTCTATTCAAGTCAACCTAACCTTCTATCATCTGTCATCTCTTCTGGGTAAGTTATTCCTATTGTTTTGATTGAGTGATAGGTTTTTATTGATGGGTTTTGATTAGGTAAGGGGTTTTGTTGATAGAGTTATGTTTGTATATTGTTTCAATTGGAGGAGGGATTAGGTTTTGTTGATCTTTGTGACTTTGATCTTTTCAAGTAAAGAGAAAAAAAAAGGGAAAGAAAAACTCACCTAATTTTACTAGAAAGGGAATTGTCGTTTTCACTTAAACGATTTCTTTTATTTTTGCAAATTTCACTTTCATGACAAGCACAATGTTAAGCACAATAGTCGATAGTTTCAAAATAGAAGTTGGTTCAACCTGATTCTGGCTGAACGGAACGTTGCCGTCTGGATTCATGGATTGCTCGCTGTCCTCGAATGGGATACCTGCAAGACAAACAAGGCACGTCGGGGGTGATGTCCCGATTAGCCCCTCCGACGCTCAAGTTAGGTTTTTGATCGAGATAAAACTG
>JANZLX010000004.1:13775600-13787609 GCA_025531955.1 Erythroxylum orinocense | reverse complement strand
GGTGAACCAGGATAAAATCACTGCGTCAAAATTCTCCTAACTCTCTTACTATTGCTACTGCGTTTTGTGAATTTATACTTACGCAAGTTATTAGAGAATTACTTTTGAAAGAAAGTGTTTGATAAATCTTAATTAAACTAGTAAAATTCAAAAGAAGGGTTTAAAGAAAAAGATTACACAATTCAACCCCCCTTCTTGTATATTTGGTTATCATTTACTAACGTGTAATTCACTTCAAATTTGACAATACTTTCTTTTATAAAATTGTTCTCCTATCTCTTAAGTTTCTAATGACACCAAGGTCATTCAATTTGGTTCAGTATTTTGAAAGTTATACTCCAAATACTTCAGACTGAGCACATTCAAAATCTTGGCTAGTGCATGATCATGCACTTAAAGATGTATAACTCATATCTCTCAATTACAATATCCAAAATTTACACACTTTATACCAATTGAAAGCTAAGAGAATAAGGTACAACTTCTATGAAGATAACTTTTTCTGATTCAGCCTACATCAATACAGTTTTTTTGATAATAACAGGACAAAATTTCTATCACTGGTAGTGCTGCAGCCTAAACCAAAACTGAACGTCAAGCTAAATTTCAAAACTCTTAATGACATAATTCAAATTCAATTTCTTCTTAAAAATTTTAGCTATATGTCTCCGGTTTCATCAAGATCAAAATCCATCCAATTTTAATATTCACAGATCAAGGTATGGCCTAAATATAAATGCATGTTCAGTAAAAACCCTCCACATAACATACTCCAACACACTACATTGCCAAAATTCTATCATTTCAAGTTGATAAGTTCTTCAAGTATACCTTAATTTTAGCTCAAAATCATCCATACACAATTCATATTCCATACTTGCTCAAAATCATCCATACACAATTCAAATGGAGGAGACAACAAGATAGAAGTAGAAATTGATTAAGTTCAACGTTGGTGGAGGTTTGATGAATTAAAATCAAGAAGAAGAAGAGAAGCCACGAAGAATAGTGATCTTAAGACACAACTTGGCAAGTGATACTTGTCACATGTCCAATTCTTATAACTTTAAACTAGGTTCTTTCATTTAACTAGTCCAATCAAATCCAATTTGTAATCCAATTGCCTTCCAATTTTAATTGAAACTTGTCAATAAATCCTAGATTCATTTATCAAAATTTCCATTTCCATTTGACAGTTAATTCTACTGCCATTTATCATTTGTCTTACCACTTGGCATTTTTCCTAGTCCAAAAATTACCCAAATTTTTCTAAAATTCACCAAAAATTCTAAATCACTAAATACACTTTTCAAATCAGTTTTAAACATATAAAAACCATAATTCTCAATATAATCACATTTATAAACAATTATACCCAGAATATGTCAATGAATGCATGTTCAATTATTTTGATATGCATAAGTTCAATATTCATGTGTATTTGTATGCCTTATTATGCATAAGCATGTAATGCACTTTCTAATTTCTCAATAATCTCTCATATTTACTATTATAGCCTCAACATGGGTAATGGGATTTTACAACTATCCCCTCCTTAAAAGAAATTTTGTCCTCAAAATTTTTACCTGATTATTCGAATAGGTGGGGATATTGTTTCCTCGTGTACTCCTCTGTTTTCCACATTGCTTCCTTAGCTGAGTGATTCCTCCAAAAGACTTTCACCAATGGAATGACTCGGTTTCTTAACTGCTTGATTTGAGATCCCACTATCTTGATCAGCTCATTAATATAGCTTAGATTACTAGCAACCTCAATCTCTTAAGCTGGTATCACATGTGTTGAATCCGATCTGTATCTTCAAAGCATACTCATATGAAATACATTATGTAATTGAGACATTTCATTTGGTAAAGCTAACTTATATGCCAAATGTCTTATCCTCTCAATGATCTCATAAGGACCAATATACCTAGGGCTCAACTTGCCCTTTTTACCGAATCTCAATACTCCTCTCCAAGGTGAAACTCTCAGGAACACTCTGTCTCCTACACTGTACTCCATGTCCCTTTGATGTTGATCCACATAACTCTTCTATCTATCTTGAGCCGCTTTAATTCGGCTTTGAATCAATTTCACCTTATCCACAATGTCTTGTTTCAATTTTGATCCTTCAACCATTCTCAAGCCCTCTTCATCCCAATACAGAGGCGATCGACACTTTCTGTCATGCAATGCCTTATACGGTGCCATTTCGATACTACTGTGATAGTAGTTGTTGTAAGCAAACTCAACCAAAGCTATATACTGATCCTAAGCTCCTTGAAACTCCAATACACAAGCTCTAAGCATATCCTCAACAGTCTTGATTGTCCTCTCACTCTGTCCATTTGTTTGAGGATGAAATGCAGTACTAAAGTTCAACTTAGTACCCATAGCAAGCTGCAAGCTCTTTCAGAATCTCGAAGTAAATCTGGGATCACTGTCCCAATACAATGGACACTAGAACCTTATGCAGTTTAACCACTTCATTCGCATATCTCCGAGCCAACTGATCTAGTGATTTATTCTCTCTCACTAGTAAGAAACAGGTCGACTTAGTCAATCGATCCATTACAACCCATATAGCATCATTCTGCCTTGAAGTTTTAGGCAATCCCATAGTTAAGTCTATGGTAGTTCGTTCTCATTTTCACTCCGGAATACACAATGAATGCAGATTCCCTACTGAAGCCTAATGCTCAGCCTTAACCTGCTGGCAGTCATACACTTAAAAACATACTTCGCCATTTGCTTCTTCATTCCGGGCCACCAGAAATGATGCTTCAGTGTGTTATACATCTTGGTAGTACTAGGATGCATATTATAGGCAACTATATGAGCTTCCTCTAGAATTTCTTTCCTTAAATCATCCACATTAGGCACACATAGCCTCTGTTTCAACCACAATGTCTCATCCCTCAACTCAAACTCAGAATCCGTACTCATCTTTACTTTCTCTATAAGCTTCACCATATTAGGATCTTTCCTCTGGACTCTTCTAATTTTATCTTGTAACATCGGTCTCAACTTTAGTGTAGCGATCAGTGCTTCATCTTGCTCCATATTAAATTTCACATTTAGAGCTCTCAAATGAATCAAGTTTGGTAACCTCAATAACTGAATATGAGCTACACTAGTATTAGACTTTTTGCTCAAAGCATCAACCATCATATTAGCTTTCCTCAGGTGGTACTCAATCGTGCAGTCATAATCCTTCAATAACTCAATCCATCTTCTTTGTCTCATGTTCAACTCCTTCTAACTCAACAGATACTTCAAACTCTTATGTTCTGTATAAATCTGGAATGTCTCTCCATATAGATAATGTTTCCATATCTTTAGAGCAAAGAGAATTACAGCAAGCTCTAAATCATGTACTGGATAGTTAATCTCATGTGACCTTAATTATCTCAATGCATAGGCGGTCACCTTGCCATACTGCGTCAACAAACATCTCAATCCTTGATGTGAAGAATCACTATAAACCACATATCCTCTGGTCCCTGATGGAATAGCCAACACTGGCGCCGTAGTCAACCGTTGCTTCAACTCCTCAAAGCTCTTCTGACATTCCTCATTCCATCTAAATACTACATTCTTACTAAGAAGTTTTGTCAGAGGGGCTGAGATCAAAGAAAGCCCCTTAACAAACCTCCAGTAATATCCGGCCAATCCTAGGAAGCTTCAAATTTCAGACACATTCCTCGAAGCTTCCTAATTCATCACTGCCTCTATCTTCCTTGGATCCAATCGTATGCCTTCTCCAGTCATTATATGTCCTAGAAACACTACTTGATCCAGCCAAAATTCACACTTACTGAATTTGGCATACATTTGTTTCTCCCTCATAATCTGTAGTACTACCCTCAAATGTTTGGCATGTTCTTCTCTATTATTTTAATACACCAAAATATTGTCAATAAACACTATCACAAAGCAGTCCAGGTAGGGCTGAATTCGAAAGTAACTGTACACTTTTAGTATAGGATTCCTATGTAAATAAATAGATATCTTGACATAAACAAAACAAGAGATATTAACTGTTAGATTGGTTATATCTTTTGAGCTTTAATTATTCTCGAGTTTTACATTTTCTCATACCTCCTGAATTATTCCATAATCCATTGTTCAATACCGTTATCTACACATATTATAGTACTATTGTAATTGAAAGAAAAAACTTCATATGCATCTTTCTAGGAATTCATAATCACTACGATAATTCCAGCAAATGATCAATATGCCCATGATGAATAATTGTCATCTTTTAGTATGATAAAATTTCATATCATAACCATTGTTCAACATCGTTATCTACACATATTCTAGTACTGCTGTAATTGAAAGGAACAAACTTCATGTGCATATTTTGAGGAATTTATAATCCCTACAATAATTCCTACAAATGATCAATATGCCCATGATGAACAATTGTCATCTTTCAATATGATAAAATTTCATATAATAACCATTCCTACAATTAAAATTAATTTAAGAAATCCATTTGATAAAATAATGTAGTACTATAGAAGTGTCCTTGATCATCCAACAATTAACCTAGAACTCGATCTAATCTAATTTGGGTGTAATTTCACATGCTACCATTGGAATTCTGGACAATTAAAGGGCTGAGCTTTCTCACTAGCTCCCTGGGAAAACCTCTGTGCATGGATTCTCAAACGGCACGTTTGGAGAGGATATTTATGCTAAGGTATGTATCGAAATACCTAAAGCATCATCATTTCCTGATCAATTACCTTTTATGTGTATGATTGATACTGGTGAACATAAGCAAACATTTGTGCATATCTCCTACCCTAGCAACCGAATGCATCCTCTAAGAAATGGATCCCCACCGGTTGAACTTTTCAATCCGCTTGGTATGATGAATTAATGGCGGGTGCTACTAGAATGGTTCATTGTGAAAAAGTAGTTAATGAAGTTACTATTATTTGTGGTGAAGAGCATATAACTCCTGTTAGTATGCATAAATCGCAGAATCTAGTTAGGGTGACAAACTCATTGGAAAGGAAGGAAAAGATAATGAGGCTACTGATATTTTTAACCCTTCTGAGAATAGGATAGTGCAAGTAGCAGAGAATATTACCTCCCTTAAGCAAAAAACAATGGTGCTCAAAGGTGGTAGAACAATGGTGGCAACCAATTGTGGCACAGAACATGCAGATGCAGATATTGGCAAAAATGTGCAACAACAATCTAATGGTGTTCAACTAGTTAGGTTAAGGACTGAACAAGTTGACACATACATTTCCTAAGGAAAGACAACTCTTGACAAATCTAGTGTAGACAATGTGGAGAATCTAAACCGTGGGGCGAATGATTTCACCTCCCAATATTTGGAGCAATGTCAGAGGGATTGGGCCAACAAGATGTCTCCAGTCACAATTATTAGGCTAATTGATAATCAAAGGACAGGGGACATCGAACAAATAGAGGATAGTGATACCCCACTAGCTGTAGACCGTGTCCCAGACACCATTGGCGATTTTTCCATGTAATCCAAATCTGCAAAAAGGAAATATGCTAGGAAGAGAAAGCAAAATCCCAAATACCAGTAATGGTAAATGAGCCTTCGCATGAAGATGAAAGTTCAGCAGTGGCTATAATTGTATGTTATTGTTGTTGTCTATTATGCAGATAGTAATACAATCTTCCTTAGGTAGTTTTGGTTCTTGGGTTATATAGTCATATGATGGTAGGCTTAAAGCCTTGAACTTGTTGTAACATCGATTTAATTTAACTATAATTTAAATTCATTTTTATTTTTCAAAAAAAATCATAAAAAGTGCCTCACAAATTGGATATCCTGATCCATAAGGTGGCCAAAAAAATCCACAACTAGCTGATATTTTTTTCACCCAAGTCTATGAAAGGCACTTACGGAACATATTTATAAGAATATACGTACATATGATATTACGCACTAAGTTGAGGGATATTCTTATAATCATATACTTATAGCTCTACTAATTAATCCTATTCATATACATACAAAGGCTAAGCATATTATTAGAGTAAGCAGTACTTCTCAAATCTCTCACTTGACATTAACATCAAGCATCAAAGTCAAAACTGCATCTCATAATAACCAACTCAAAACCAAGCTTCATGATATAGAGATGCAAGTAGCACAAACATGCACACATATGTCAAACATTTAAATCTATGCCTGAAAATTAATATCATCAAACCAAAACCAAATAAATTATACCAATATGTATCTTCTTTAAACTAGGTAAATGGGCATCAACAAAATGGTAACTCAAAAGTCCATGTTATGTTTAAGAGCTGAAAAAGAAATCGATGTAAATAGACTCACAAAGAAAATCAAGTAATTTGTAGACAAAAGAGAAAATTAACAAGGGAGAGACAGAATGCGGAAGTCAAAAAATAATAAATCCAATTAGAATTTGGCGGCATAACAAACACGACAGAGAGCACAAAGCAATAATAGAAACCAAAATAATAAGACATTGGGAAAAAAAACATCATCAAAGTTGGAAATGGCTCGATTTCATTGTGAAGAAGTTACTGCATTATTCCAAGGAAAAAATAACATAAAAGGAAGAACAAGAGAATCAATAAAAGTTTTCAGATTTAAGATGTAAGGGATTATATATGAAATACCTCTATTGAATTGGTGGCAAGAAAAATATATAATTTGAATTGAGAAATGTGAGTATTGAAACTCTTCCCATTAGTAAGATTAACCATTTTTTGTAGCCACCTTTCATGAGAGTTACCATTTTCAATAAGTATTCAAGAAGTGCCTCACTTCTATTTCTTTTGTTCTCACATACCTTCGACATCTCCAATTACATCCATTTTCGCTCCCATTTTTCAATAGCAGTCATATTTTGTTATTGCTTAAACAGGTCATTCCTTGAAACTATCATCTCAACAGATTCATTATATTAGCATCTAACCTTTTCCAATATGTATGCCTTTAATTGGACACTTGTTCCCACAAGAAACGAATAGCTACAGTTGTAATCATGATACATCGAAATTGTCATTCCCTTATATTAGCCCTCCTATTTAATAACCTAGTCTTTGAGACAGTAATTATAGATCAGAAAAGCAAGACATAAGCCAAAAGTCTACATCACCAGTCATATTTAATCTTTACATGTCACTATTTGTACTCCTTTTTTTATGACAACTAATTAAGGTTAAAAAGAAGATAAAGATCTCTAAAATGTTGAAACTATATTGATGGATTTTGTACAACTTTACTCATCGGTTGCTAAGTAGTTATCAAGGCAAATGCACATGTGGTTTTCTTTTCATTACTTCTAAATCCAAGTTATATATGCCATCAGGAGGGGAAAAACTATATTTCTCTTGTTACGTCTTTTAACAAGAGACATAATAAGAGAAATATAGTCTTAAGCAAAAGAATGGTAAAGGAGCCATCCTTGGCACTCTAGAAAGGGCCCTAGTGTATGACCTCGTCACTGAACGATTAAGAGAGAAGTCCACCTTTCTTCCCTTGCTGGTGTTCTTCCCTTTGGAGGAAGAATCAATATTGAACAAAAGTTGGCTAGCTCCTGACAGAGCTAGATGAAAATTATAGCTAAAGTACCTAATTTTTTATAATTCCAATTTGTTTTATTCATTGATAATTCTACCATTATATGGGCAGAAAAGTAAATAACAATCCACCCTAAATAGGACTCCTATTAGGGTGGGACTCAAATAAGAAAGAAATAACAAAAAATCATGGAAGAACTTTCAAAAGAAAACTACTCCTTATGCAAGCAATATCCTAACTTAATCTCCTAGTTTTTCTCCTACCTAACTGAATTTTTCAGCCTTCTCTAGCTTGTCAGCTATTAACCATCTTCTTCCCTCTCCTTTGATAAGTTTTCCCAACAAAAGCATCCTTATCATCAGTCCCCTTCTTGACATCGAGCTTACTCTCGAGCTTGAATTCAGTATAAGCTTGTGTAAAGGCCTCCAACTATTCCCAAACAACATCTTCAACTGAAGAACCTGCCTATTATATTAGTAACTCCCATCGCCCTATGTTCCATCATGACTTCACCAATTGTTGTGGACTAGGCATATTTTTGCCACCCCACACTGGTGGTAAGGAGGGGATGGAGGAGGGGGATTACCTTTAAATTCCTTCAACAAAGAGATATGGAAGACATCATGTATATGACTTCCTGGAGGCAATTCTAATCGATAAGCGACAACACCTAATTTTGTCAAGATCTTGAAGGGTCTATAAAATTTAGGAGCAAGCTTGTTATACTTGCATTTTGCAGCAATATATTGGCGGTAGGGCTGGAGCTTAATCCACACCCAAGTCCCCAGCTCAAATGACAACTCCCATCGCTTAGTATCATGAAAATGTTTCGTTCACTGCTGTGCTTACATTAAATGCAACATAACTTCAGCTTAAAGTCATCTCGCTCCTTCAATGCTTGGTTGATTTCCTCGACTCTAGTGCATCCTTCCACATAAGATAATAGATGGGGTGGTTTCCTGCAATAAACCACTATAAAAGGAGTAGTATGAAGTGAAGAATGGTAGGAAGTATTATAACAATACTCCACCCATAGTAACCAATCCACCCAAGATTTTGGCCTATCCCCTATGAAACACCTCAACTACATTTCAATTGTTCGGTTTACCACCTCAGTTTTCCAATCAGTTTGAGGGTGATAAGTAGGAGATAAGGCCAACTTGGTACCACTCAGATTGGAAAGCTCCTTTCAAAATAAGTTAGTAAAAACTAGATCCCTATTTGATACAATAGATTCAGGGAGACCATGTAGGTGGAAAATACTTTCAAAGAATATATAAGCCACACTAAGAGTAGAATAAGGATGAGTGATAAGCATAAAATGAGCATATTTTGAAAATTTTATCCAAGATCACTAGTAAGACAGATTTGCCTCCCACTTTTGGAAGTTCATCTATGAAACCCATTGAAATATCTGCCTAGACAATCTTAGGGATCTATAGGGGCTGAAGTAGTCCCGTTGGATGAAGGTTCTACCATTTATTTTTCTAATAAGCTAAACACTTTTGAACAAATTCCTTCACTTCACCTTTCATCCCTCTCTAAAAGAAATCTCCTCTCACTTTCTCTAATGTCTTTTGAATCCCCCCGTGTGCCATATTGTGAAAATGACTAAAGACCATCTTAATTAGTGTTGAATGAGGCAGTAAATACACCCAATCAGTGCAGAATATCAAGTCGTCATCCACTCTCCATTCGGCTCTGCCTTGCCTGCGGCAATCTGTTTATATAGGTGCTACACTTCTGTCACAGTGGCAATTTGCTCTTTAATTGCGTCAAATAATGCAATCTTTTGTTGGAAGGCATTAAATGACAGCGTTAAGTTTCCTAACCTTATATTCCATCCTAAAATCATAACCCAGTAATATACTATCCAATGTTATTGGGAAGAAGTTGTTAATATCTGCTCTAAGAGAAATTTAAGACTACAGTGATCAATCTTAGTTAGAAATGCCCTCCACTATAGGTAAGGTCTCTAATGTTAGATGGCCTGAGCAAGGCCAGTTAGCTTTCTTTCATATGCAGCAATTTTAAAGTGATCGGGGGCTAATTTACAGCTAAAGAAAGCAATAGGATGGTCATTCTGTTGAAGCATTAGTCCAATTTCACATCCAAAAGCATCACACTCCACCACAAACTTCTCCTTAAAGTTGGGTAGTTGTAATACTAGAGTAATTGCTAGAGCCTTCTTCCAGTTATTAAAGGTTGTCTTAGCTTCCTTATTCCAATGAAAGGAATTCTTCTTCAACAAGCTTGTGAGGGGAGTTGTTATTAACCTATAATCTCAAATAAATTTCCTGTAGTATCTTGCCAAGCCTAGGAATCCCCTTACTTAAAGCTTTAACTGAGTGTGGTATAGGCCAATCCACCACTGCCTGGATCTTGTTAGCATCAATAGACACACCTGCACCATGAATCACATGCCCCAAATATGAAACGTGTGTTTCCCTAAATGAACACTTTGATCTCTTCAAAAATAAGTGGTAAGAAAGTAGTGAATCAAAAACTACTAGAATATGTTGCATATGTTATTCCCATGTCTGACTGTAGGATAAAATGTCATTAAAGAAAACCAAAACGAATTGATTTAGATAAGAATGAAATTCCCCACTCATTAGAACTTAAAATGTTGATGGAACATTGGTTAATCTGAAGCGCATAACTAAGAACTCAAAGTGACCATAATGAGTTTTGAACACGATCTTCTTCATATCCTCTTTATCTATCTGTATTTAATGATAACTTGACCTCAAGTCGAACTTAGTGAAAAAATTCACTCCATGTAGTTCACCTAGTAACTCATCCACCACCGGAATAGAAAATTTATCTTTCACCATTTGATCATTCAATACCTGATAGTCAACACAAAATCTCCATATTCCTTCCTTCTTTCAGACTAGTAGTACAAGTGAGAAAAATAGGGATCTATTGGGCCAAATGATCCCTTGCTTCACATCTCATAATATTGTCTTTCAATCTCTTTCTTTAGTAGAAAAAGGTACCTATACGGTCTCACCGCCACTGGTCTTGTCCCCAGAATGAGAGTGATTCTATGGTCACAAGTCCACCTAGGAGGCAGTCCAGTTGGTTTTTAGAATAATCTATAATTTTCCTTTAAAAGTTAGTGCAATTTGATCTGTTCTAGTCGTTGCCTTTGCACCATGTGCAGTCCCAACTTACTGTTGCAACTACCTCTGCCAATGAAAGCTCCTCCCATTCCACTTTAAAACTCATAGTAAGTGAAAAAAAAATTCATACTATAAGGCCAAGTGTTTACATTCACTTAATACCTAAGACTACATTAAGTCCAGCCAAAGGTATAACATAAAATAATTCATCATTAACCTTAAAGGGTATCCTTTTACAAATCCCTTGGCTTAGAATTTCTGCTCTGTTGGCTACTTTCACATCCCTTGTCGTCCTTTCACAGCCAAACCGAACTACTAAACCACCTTTTTCCTTATGAAATTATGGGTACTCCACAAATCTAGAAGCACCAATAGGGGCCACTCATCAATTTCAGCATTGACTTACATTGTTTGAGTGTTTTTTGTTCATGCATGGCATGGAATGAAAATTTTGTTGTGTCAGTCTCCTTTTCCTTTGTTGTTTCCTTTTCTTCTTGCACTACTTCTATCTAACATATCCTTTGCACCTATATCCTACTATGTACAGCTAATCGCAATTATAACACAGGCCTTTCTCCCTTTTTTCTGCCATCTGGACGCAGGTAAGCCTCCTTACAGGATGTGATACTATACTACTAAAACTTACAGATGATGTTTTGCTACCCGAACTGCTCTTGCTGCCTTGGGAGGCTATCAATGTAACAAAAGAGCTCTATTGCTTCCAAGAGTTCCATAAGGTTGTGGCTTTCTTGCTTCCCACACCTTAGGTAAGTTGCATCTTCCTCTCATATGCTCTTACCAAGTTCATAGCATCCCTAAATTGATAGCATTCTGCATTTCAACATCAATTTTTAGCCTATCAATAAGTCTAGCTGTAAATAAATTAACCTAAAGATTTTTGAAAAGGCCTATTATCCTTGCTAACAAAATTTGAAATTGAATTTGATACTCCTCCGCACTCCCTATTTGTTTTAGATTTGCTAGCTCCATGACTGGATTATTGTTCAAGTGGGTTCCAAACCCCAAATTACAATGCTTCTTAAACATTTCCTAATGTTGGATTGGCTCCTCTTGCTTGAATTGAAAATACCACAATTGCACCTACCCAATTAGATGGAAAGTTGTCAATCTAACCTTTTTTATCAACTGGAGTTCTTTGAGCCAAAAAGAATTGCTAGCATTTATGTGTTGGAAAATCTGGACCGGATCTGATCCGACCGCAGCGGAATAATCACGAAATTTTTCGTGATTTTGATTTCCCGAAAACCAAGATCTATTTAATCTATAAGATGATTAACACGAATCATAATAAAGTGGAATTTAATT
>JANZLX010000004.1:13758732-13771758 GCA_025531955.1 Erythroxylum orinocense | reverse complement strand
TAATCTCCATAACTAGTCTTTATTGAAAATAACAAAATCCCTAATTGAAATTGTGCAGAAATTTAAGAACAAAAAAACAGAAATTAAATCAACCAAAAACCCTTATCCTACGAATGAACTACTTGGGATGTGCAAAAGAATTAAATCATAAAACTAATTAAACTAATATGCGGCAGCCAACAAAAAGAGAATGCGAGGATGCTGTTTGAAGATTTCTGGAAACGTGAACAGCGTGGACAAGGTGAAAACAGGGGTTGCGTCAGCTAGGAGAAAAGGAGATACGTTGAATAATAAGAAACAAAAAGAAAATCAGTATGCGTCAACCAAAAGAAGAGTGAGTGCGTTGATAATGTTCGAATAATGAAGAATAAAAGAAACCAAGGATGCGGCAGTTCCAGACAGAATAGAGTATGCAATGGATTATTTTAAGAACAAGAAATCAACAACTGGAAAATCAGAGGAGAAGGTGCGGCTGTCCAAAGGAAAAGGATATGCGATGGTCTACTGGAAAACGTCAACAACGTGAATAGAGGGGAATGAAATTAAGGCAGCCTTAGGAGAAAAACAGAGAAGAATACGATGATCTAACCTAATGCTATCCTAATCTACGATGTCTAACCTACTAGAATCTACGACTCCACCTTTCCTTTAAACCTAATACATATATATATAAGTTGTGGCAATCAACATGAGTTTCCTTCTCCAATTGAATTTCTTCATAATCTTGATTTGATTTTATCCCAATTAGATAATCTTCTAGTTTAGGTGGGAAACTTCTTGAAAAGGACTCCAGAAAATCTTTGCGATGTGTTCTAATTGGAGACAAATTTTGGAATTTTGCGGATTTGGGATTTCTTCTATATTTTTCCTTTTTTCGATCCTTTTTCGTCTTGTTGGCATTGAAAACCATCTGTGAACATTTAACAAATAATTCCATCAATTTTTAAACACCAATTTGACAATTCAATAAATATTAAGTCCAAAATATATGCATTTTAATTGACTTATCAGTTCCTTTGCAAATCAGCACACTTTCAGGAAAAAAATGGTTTGTGACATTTGTTGATAATCATACTCATCTATGTTGGGTTTACTTGATGAGTGAAAAGTCAGAAGATGCAACCCTATTTTAAAAATTTTATACAATGATTGAAAACCAATTTCAATTAAAAAAAATTGGCATTCTCCACACTAATGATGGCACTGAATATTTTAATGAGATTCTTGGGAATTTTTTAAAAAGAAAGGGTATTCAACATCAATCTACTTATTTCAATACTCCTAAAAAAACGGGATTGCTGAAAGGAAAAACAAACATTTGGTAGAAGTATCTCATGTCATTATGTTTTCCAAAAATGTTCCCAAATTTCTTTAAAGGGAAGCTATTTTAACATAATCCTATTTGATAAATACGATGCCTACTCGAGTTCTTAACTATAGTACGCCCCTTGAACGTTTTAAAAAATTTCCTAAAGCTTGAATCTATTTCGATTTACCACTAAGAGTTTTTAGGTGTACTACTTATGTATATTTACCTACTAGGGGCAGAAAAAATTTTCTTTATAGGCTATGCCCCAAACAAACAAGGGTATAAATGTTTTAATCCCAAAACCTCAAAAATCTTTGTCACTATGGATGTCTCCTTCCTTAAAAATCAACCTTTTTTAAGAAAAATTTTCTTTAAGCCATAGATCTTGCTCGAGACGCCCCCAAGGTCGAACTCCTCTATGGTGGAATCTTTCATTGCAACACCAGTGCTATAGACCAGCTTAGATCTTGACCTCAGTCGAATGGTTCTCACTTTGGTTACGTCAAATAGAAGAGGTGCCATGACCAGCGATTTCTGACTTCAAGTTTATACGAACCCTTTGGCAGTAGTCCCTAACTTGCTTTTGGACAGAGCGTCCTTCAAAAAAAAGATTATATTCCTTCTACTTGTAGGTATGGGGGAGTAGTGCAATCATTCCCTTCCTCAAAGCTCCTTAGCAATTAAATCCACTATCGATGTGTTCTAGAAAGGGAGAAATAAAGCGAAGAAAATTTTTGGGAAGTTAATTCCACTTCCTTGCCTAAAACTATAGACACCCCTAGAAATGTACAAAAGCTAGTTGTTCATAATATTACAGAGCTAGAAAATGTTGAAAATTTGACAGCATGAGAAATACTACTAAATGATCATAAAGGACAGAAATCTGAGTTTAAAGTTTACATAAGGAGGAAGAATCATTAAAATGGTAGAGAGCCTATTGTTCCTAAGGCACAACATCAATCAGACATCCTGAATGATGAGATTGTAGACGTGCAAGGTACTCTAAACCCTCTATTATCCAATATTGTTCATGTTCTTGATATTTGCTATGATCTTAACATTCCCATAGCACACAAAAAAGGTACCTGATTATGTACTAGCCGTCCTATAGCAAAATATCTCTTATATGATAAATTGTCTCAAAGTTATATGGCATTTACATCAAAAATCTCTAATCTATTTGTTCCGAGAAACATTCAGGAAGCACTTGTTGATCCAAAATGCAAATCAACAATAATGGAGGAGATGCGTGTTCTAGTGAAAAATGGGACATAGGAAGTTGTAGAGTTACCCAGAGACTAAAGAACGATTGGATGTAAATAGGTGTTTACAGTAAAGTGCAAGGCTGATGGAAGTGTCAAAAGCTACAAAGCGAGACTGATTTCCAAAGGGGTTTACTCAAACTTATGGTACTGATTACTAAGAGACTTTTGCCTCGATAGCTAAAATTAACTATATTTGAGTTTTATCTCTTGCAATTAACTTTAACTAGACTTTAGATCACTAGGTGTGAAGAATGCTTTTCTAAAGGGCGACTTGGAAGAAAAAGTGTTTATGTGTCCACCATTGGGTTTTGAAAAAATTATTGGCCAAAATAAAGTGTGTAGACTCAAAAAGTCTTTATATGGCCTGAAACAATCTCTATAGGCATGGTTCGGAAGGTTTGGGAAGGTAATGAAAAGTTTTGGTTTTCATCAAAGTCAAGCATATCACACTCTATTTTATAAGCATTCTAAGATGAGGAAAATTGCAATTCTAATTATCTATATAGATGATATAATCTTAACAGGAGATGACTATAAAGAACTTGCAAGGTTGAAAAGAAAGCTAGCAGAGAAGTTTGAAATTAATGACCTGGGAGCATTGAAATATTTTCTTAGAATGACATTTGCAAGATCAAAGGAAGGACTATTTGTGAATTAGAGGAAGTATATCCTTGATTTACTTGGAGAAACTGGGCTAATGGGATGCAAGTTGGCAGAAACTCCAATTGAGGCTAACCTAAAACTCAATTCCGCTAAGGATGAATATGTGATTGATAGGGAAAAATTGCAGCAACTATTCGGAAGATTAATATATCTATCACACACTCAACCTGACATAGTCTTTGTTGTAAGCATGATAAGTCAGTTTATGCACTCACCGGGTCAAAAGCACTTTGAAACTACCTACATAATACGAAAGTATCTGAAAAGGACACCTGGAAGAGGCTTGATGTTTAAAAAACATGAAAATGTATATGTTGAAATCTATATAGATGCTGATTGGGAAGGTGGCATTTGTTATAGAAGATCAATATCAGGATATTGTACTTTGTTGGGGGAAATCTAGCTACTTGGCAGAGTAAGAAACAGAATGTAGTATTAAAAAATAGTGCTAAAGCTAAGTTTAGGTCTCTCGCGCATAGGATTTGTGAAGGAATGTGGATCAAGAGGATATTAGAAGATTTGAAGATTCATGTGTCACTTCTTATGAAAGTCCATTGTGACAACAAGGTGCCATTTCGATTACACACAACCTAGTTCAACATGACATAACTAAACATATCAAAGTGGACAGACATTTTATCAAAGAGAAACTTGAGAGTGGCTTAATCTTTGTTCCTTATATACCAACCAATGAACAAATAGCTGATATACTCACTAAGGGACTATAGAAGAAACGGTTTGATCTTCGAGTAAGCAAGCCAGCTATGGAAGACATTTACAAGCCAGCTTAAGGGGGAGTGTTAAGAAGGAAAAATTAGTAATAGTAGAATCAAGGGGTTGCTAATTAGGAGAAAATATGTTCCTAACTTATTGGGAGAGAAATTAGGGGAGATTTAGTCAAAGTAAATAGATTAAAAGATAATTAGGAATTGATTTGTATGTGATTCTTACCTAGTATAGATATTATTGTACTCTTATTTATATGTAACCAAAACAGAGGTAAAATACACGGTAGTCACACTTTTTGCTACAAGGTCTCTATCACTAACAATAATAGCTAGAAGACCATATAACTTATAAACATTTTCAAGGAAAGCATATGTGACTTTCGCAACTATGTATAGATGAGTTAAAGGAATGAAATGGGCATACTTAGTGAGTCTATCAACTACTATCAGAATAACTGAGTAGGATTTGGATTTTGGTAAGCCCTCGATTAAGTCCATAGTAATATCGGTGAAGATGGAATGAGGGTGTGGTAAAGGTTGCAATAACCTTGCAGAAGCCACATGCTCGGGTTTAAAACGTTGGCAGGTATCACATTGTCTAATAAACTCTCGTACTAATTTCCACTTACCTTTCCAATGGAGGAATGAAGACAATCTTTAATAAGTAGCATGAATTCCTAAATGACCCCCTGCAACACTGTCATGGAAGTACTGCAACAATTGTTTTTTGGATCAACATTTTGGCTCACAACTAGTTTCCCTTTCCATCATAGTTGATCATGAGGCCAATTATAGATATAGATTGACCTACATACAATAGTTAAATCACATATTGCAAATGAGTATCATTATGCCAAGATGCTTTGATTTCATCTAATAAAGTTATGGAACTATTGGATAAGGCATTGATGGTGACATCCGAAGAATGAATTCTGGATAGAGCTTCAGTAACTACATTTGTCCTACCTTATTTGTAATGAATCTCATAGTCATAAGCCATAAGTTTAGAAAGCCAAGTAAATTGACTTGGAGTAGTTAATTTCTGATCAAAAAAGAACTTTAAGAGCTTATGATCAGGTCTGATATTGAAATGCCTTCCCATCAAATATTGGTCCCACTTCTTCACTACAAATAATAAGGCAAACAATTCTCTAGCATAAGCAGGTAAGATTTGATGTTTAAAAGACAATACCTGCTAATGTAAGCAAAAGGATGCTCATTTTGGATCATCACAACTCCAACTCTTGTTTTCGAAGCATTTGTCTCAGCTTTGAAGTCTTTATTGAAGTTTCAGAAGGCCAATACTGGAGCAAATGTCAATGCTTTCTTAGGAGCTTCAAAAGCTTCTTGTGCTGATGTTGACCAAATAAATGCAGCTTTTCCTCTCAACCAAGGTTTTGAAACCCGGACCGGACGTCAAATCGGAGGCCTTACTATGGTCGAATTGGTGTGACGTTATAATTACGCAATAATTATATTTAATTATATATAATATAAGTAATATTTAAAAAAATATACCAAATAATATAAAAATATTTAAAAATTATTAAACCAGTGGTCGAACCGGTTTGACCGGTCAATTGACCGGTTTTCACTGGTTCCCACTGATTCAATTAAGAGCCGATTTTTAGGGGTGACCTGGACCGGATAGCTGATCAGTTACTGGTTGAACCGGCTAGTCCTATCTGGGTTTCAAAACATGGCTCTCAACAGTAGGTTCAATGGTTGACTTATCAAAGCAAAATTTCTAAAAAACCTTTGATGGTACCCTATCAAACCCAGTAATTCTCTCAACTGTTTAATAGTTACAGGTGCTAGTCATTCCTGTATAGCTTACCAACAACCGCAAAACTTAAGTGATTGACATGCTCTTCTATATTAGTGTTGTATATTAGAATATCATCAAACAAGAACAACACAAATTTTTTAAGGAATGGTTAAAAAACCTAATTCATCAAACTTTAGAAAGTAGATGGTGTATTAGTTATGCCAAAAGGCATAACTATGAACTCATAATGCTCTACATGAGTCCTAAATGTTTTTTTTATGAATGTCTCGTAGATACATAATGAGACCTTAAATCCAGTTTAGAAAAAACAGAAGCTCCTTGAAATTCTTTAAATGACTCTTCAATAATTAGTATAGGAAATTTATCCTTAACATTTTGACTATTTAAGCTTTTATTATCAATACACATCCTTTATGAGTCATCTTTTTCTTTACTAAAACCATCGGAAAGGAGAAAAGAGAGGTGCTTGCCTGAATAATGTCTTGCAAAGGACCATTTTGATAGGGCCTGATACAAACAGTTAAGCATCTTCCTTCAACTTAATTATATGATCATGACTCCTGTGAGATGGTAGCCTTTTTTATTCCTGAAAGATGACTGCAAATTTCTTAATAACACATGAAATCATTCCATGGAGATCAACACTTATTGACATTACTGGATTGCAAATTTTAGGTGATGAACCCGCTTCTACGGTATGTAAAATTACAGTAGGTAACTGCAATGATAAAGCATAGCAATGACTGAGTGACAATTGAGATTTCCTTGCCAGTAACTTCTGTGTTTTCTCAGGCGTTACTATCCAAAATTGATTGTTTCTTTCTCCCTGCAATACGTATTCTTCTTTGCCCAACTGGAACTTCATCTACAACTTTTGAAAATTCTACATACTATCACTTAATGCAAAAAAGCATTGCGTGCACAAGACCATGTTATAATTATTATTGGGTAAAATTAAGATGTTGGCCTTAAATTAATAACCTTGCATTCCCCATTTGAAAGACTTGCAGATTTCTTTACAAGTTAATATGTTACCATTTGATGCTGTAACCATCAATTCAGCAATAGGTTCTAAGGTGCACCCTAATTGTCTAGCCATATCAACTAGGGATGGCAATAGGCCGAACCATAAGCCGATTTTGTTAATTTTTTAAAGTTAAAAGTATAAATTAACATTTTTTTTAATTAAATTTGAAGCTAGATAGACCAAGTCTAAGCCTAACTTTTTTAAGAAAATGATATTAATTAAGTTTAGGTATGAGTTATTCAAGCCCAGGCTCAAGCCTAGGCCCAAACTTGCCCAAGGCCTAATTTTTATAAATAAAACGATATCATTTTCTATAAAAAAAAGTTGAACCTCAAACCGATCTGAGCCTAATTTGAGCCATAGGCAAATCTATTGAAATACTTGAATCTAGGCTAGCCTATTGTCATCCTTAATATCAACGTCCAGGAAATTTTGTGAGCTACCTGAGTCTATTAACAAAAATAGTGCCTGCCTGTTTTCCAACTGACCCCTTCATTCTCATATTTTGTCGTCACATGGATTGACAACTGAGGTTCTGACAATTCTTCATCTGTTAACTGTTCGTCAATACATACTTTTTCTACTTCTGGTTCCTCGTTTTCATCGTTTTTCTACAGTTTACATATAAAGTTGTCTCTTCGTACCCTTATGACCAGGCATAAACTTTTCATCAAACCTAAAGCATATGCCTTTTTGCCTTTTTTCCCTACTAGATGGATTCCTTGTTTGTTTAGCACTGTTAGTCCCGTTAACAGAAGTAGGAATTGGTAACATAGCAGATTTAGGAACAACGGTCCCTGTGTTAGGAGAAAAATTAGTCTTGGCTTCTGATGATTGTTGATTCTTAGCCACTCCTACATGAAATTTGCCCCAACCATCCACAGAACGGCTCTTTGACCATAAAACATCTTGTACCTTGGCCAATGCATATGCAGATTGTAAGGTTGTTGGATTAAACAATCTTAACAACCTAACAGACATTTCTTTCTCCTCCTTTAGTCCTCCCCCTTTAATCCTCCCAAGAAGTGGCTAATGGCTTGTGAATCACTCAAATCAATTCTGGTCAGTTTCACATCAAATTCATCGACATAGTTTTGAAGCAAACTCACTGTTTCAATTTCTTAAGTTCTGAAACAGGATCCACGAATATTTTTTCGGCAAATCTTTCTAATAAAGTTTCCACAAATTCATTCCAACAAATCACCTTGTTCCTATCTTTATTCTTCATAAATGATTTGTACCAGTTAAGAGCTTTGCCGTTTAACTTCACCTTGGTTACCTCCAATGTATGATCAATTTCAAAAAACTGCTCAACTTGTACACCCATTCGTTTAATCCTTCTTCATCAAATCTAGGAAACTCTTAACTTGGTGTAGTGACCATAACCACCATTCCGTCAGAAAATCCCTTGACTAGCACTGCAGCTTGTGGCTGAGATTGGGAAGCCACTTGTGTAGTTTGTAAAGCAATTCCTGCGATCATCATTTTAATCTCCTCCATAGCTTGACTACTTTGCTCCTTAATTTCTTCAATGGCTCTATCATACTTTTCATTGGTTACTCTAATGAGGTTCTCATGAACCCTCAAATCCTGCTTCTTGTTATTTTTAGCCATTGCCAGGAAAGAGCTCTAATACCAGTGCCACAAATATTGACATAGATGAACCTTACGAGAAGAGAAGTGAAATAAGGAAAGAGGAAGAAGAAGAACAGAAGAGAAAGTGTTGAGAGAAATTAGAGAACTTATGTGTATCTGTCTCTATGAATCCTTCATTATACTTCCAATATCTATTTATACAAATGAATGAACGGTACAAATTCTGTTATTAGCTAGTCAATATTGAGAGGAAGAGCTAAGTGGGTAAGTTACTCTTTTTATCAGCTCTTAACCAATTCTAACTGTCGACTGACTTCAACTTCATTATCTAACTCTTTCCCTTTTGCTACATAACAGAGTGCAAGAAAGTTATCACCTGTAAATTTTAGTGCTAACTAGGTAAAATATTTTCACTGGTACATGCCATTTTAAGCTTTTCACTGGTACATACCATGAGAACATAAATAATCTATCTCCAGGGATAGACAGTAACTTCTGTTTATTTTAGTTGAAAAGAACTGAACTGCAAACTAGAAACTACAAGGAGGAGGTCACAAGCACATATAACTCAGCGAATGAAATGTGCCAAACTTCTTTGGGGTTAATCTCAGCACATTTATTGGACTTCCAAACCCCCGAGTGGAGGCCAAGATTAGCTGCAGAATCTCATTCCTGTTTGGCAACATCGACTTGCAACATACACATTTTTCTTTGCTGTTGAAAGTGTGAAGCTTTTATGCTTAAGCATTTTATTCAAGCACCAAATATTTTCCTGTCATCGGTGCATAAACCTCTGTATACTTAACCAATGTAACCAACATACCTGAGAAAGATTCTAGAGAAACATTTCATATAGCGGAGGAGATATGCATGTAACCAGATGTAGGCAAAGGCATCTTTTAAGCATGTATAATTTTGATGATTTTTGGAGAAACGATTTTAGGGAACTCAACTAACATATCACAACTTTTGTGATTGATTCTAGAGTTGCCAACCTACTTGTAGATATAAGGAACTTCTTTCTAGTGTCACTCTGCAACATGTTATCATCAGAACACAAAATCCCCGTGCTCAATCCCAGGGTTTGACTGCAGTTTCCTGGACAGATTGCTAAAACAAACGAGAAAATGATAGAGAGCAGCCATGTTGAGAAGAAACCAGAATCCCAAATGGCTGAGATTTTTTCTTGATATCCTTAAAGAACATAATCATGACCTACCTGATGAGGCCTTGGAGAGCAACAAATTAGGACTTACGAAGGGAATTATCTGTATCTCCAGACTCCACCGTTAATACCTTTACTCCTGCAGATAGCATCTATCACTTGGAACTTGTCACTAAGTGAAGGTAACTAAAGCGCTTTTAAAAATCTACATAGAAATGGTCGAAGTGAATCTACCAAGGATCCAGCAGACAAAGTTGATCAGTATACCAGAACAACTTGGAAAAGGAAATTTCACCAAAGAAAGGAATTGCTAGCTACTTATATCGAAGCGAGTTAGCTTGTAACAGATTTGCATCAGATAGGTCACAAATAGAAGCTGTTGAACAAAATGTTCGACTAAACATCATTAGAAGACAATCAAATCTTCCAACTGCAGAACAGGGATCAAAAGAAAAAGAAAATCAAGCTGACTCGTCAGAGCCACAAAGCAAAGAAAACATAGCAAAACTTGGCGGCCGGTTTGTTAACACTTCACACATAAAACGAAACAGGTTCTTCTTTGATCATACGAGAAATTACATACATTACAATACCTATAAGATCGCACCAAGAGCACTTAATTGATAATTTATTTTTAAAAAAAAAACCGTTTCGAGATGGCTAACCAAAACCAAACCGGCAGCACCTGGGACACTTTCCCGTATGAAATTAGAGTACTGGTCGGCATTAACATTCACCATTACGGATATCCAACCCCAGAAATTCCCAGTCTCTTCTCGACAGAGATTCGATGAACAACTTTTTCTTTATATATAACAACAAATACTAACAGAACTAATTGAGACAGCAACAAGTTATCAACCACTATTAATTAATTAACTAACCATTACATCTAATAAGCCTGTATGCAATCCCTAGCCTTCCAAGAAAATAAAATTCATAAAAACTACATATATAGGAACCGAGAATTAAACAAATCACATCTCTCTCGTCATCGTTTCCCTAATTGGACTTGCATGCACCCATCAACCCCTAAAGACCGCGAAATTTACACAACTATCCCTGAATAAACTCTGGCATCTCTCCTCCGCGATCATTTCTTTCCCTTCCTAGCAGTCACCTTCTTCGCCGGAGACTTTACGCTCTTCGGCTTCACGCTCTTCACCTGAGTCTTCTTTGCAGCCGGAGCCTTCTTCGGTGCAACCTTTGGAGCCACCGCTTTCTTTCCTGGAGTGGTCCTCGTGGAAGTCCTTGCAGCCTTCGCTGGTCTCTCCTTGGCCTTCGGCTTTGCCGGCGCTGCCTTGGTCTTAGTAACCGCCTTAGGCTTCGCAGAAGCCGCCTTCGGCTTCGGTTTTCCAGAAGTTTTAGGCTTCACAGCATCCTTAGCCTTTGGTTTTGGCTTAGAAGCTGCTTTATTAGTCTTAGCCTTTGAAGTTGTCTTAGACTTGGTTCCCTTTGGTTTCGCGGCAGCCTTAGGCTTGGCCTTAGCCTCTGCGCCGGTAGGCTTTTTGTTTGGTTTGGTCAGAGCAGGAGCAGCAGGCTTTGGCACCGATGATGACTTGGGCGGAAGCTTGAAGGAGCCTTTGACCTTCACAAGCTTTCCAGAAGCTACAAGCTTCTTCAAATGGAAGAGCAAAAGCTTCTTAAAGGAAGGAGGCAACTGCTTATGCTTCTCTTCAATGAACTTAGAAATTGCATACTGGCTCGAGCCAGTCTTCTCCTTCAAAGTGACGATCGAGTCACTGATCATCTGCACAAACACAGCAAATTACGTAAGATGAGTTAAAAGATAAAATCAAACATAGTAGGAATTGGACCCAGAATGATAAAAACAATTGCAAAAGCTGTACCTGTTCGTATGTAGGATGAGAAGTCGGATTACGGCTTCGGGGCTTCCTAGGTGCAGCTTCCTTCTTAGCTTTAGGTACCTTTGCGGCTCTCTTGGCTTTTCCAGCCTTGCTCACTGGCTTCTGATCGGCCGGGTTATCATTAACCGGCTCAGTAATGATTTCGACCGCCACAGTCGGCTCCTCGGTAGCCATTGAAATGGATCTCACGCTTAAAGATCTAGGGATAGGATGGGTTAGGCTTGATACTGGAGCCTAGTGTTAAGGATGAAACAAAGAATCGCAGGATAAACTAAGATAAGAAGCTTGATCTAACAGAAGAGCTCCGTGCGTTGAAGGTTGGATGTTCGGGGTTATATAGTGAGGGGTATGCGAGAAGGTATCCGAAAGTTGTGTGCTGATTGGTGGAGAGGGCTCTCACGCGGATCGCTAGCTCTTCTAAATTTAAATATTGACCATTGGATAAGCACTCTATCTACGGTTGGAAAATGGGGGTGAGTCAAAACATGTTGGAGGAAGGTGTAGAACATGAAGTTTAGATGTGTTTTTAATGTCAATTGTTTTGGGTATAACTTAATGTACAAGGGTTGGATTTAAGTGGGATCTTTTTCATTTTGCAGTTTTTTATGTAAGCTTTCCAATGAGTGCTTAAACACGTCATGGAGAAGAGCAATTGGAGATAATTTTGGGTCTGAAGCCATGAAGGTCAAAGCTAGGGTTTGTATTGATCTTGCTAGAGTTGTCCTGGATTTGGGAAAAATGCTGGACCTAAATTCCAGAATTTTGAATCCCGTTCTATAGTAGCGTAACAAAGGAACATATTGGTACTAGAATTATAAAAATCCAATGAGATTTGGTCGCCCAATCATTGAGTGGAATGACACTGAAGTTGAACAAGCCCTATAGGCATAGGTGTGCTGGTATGGTGCATCTTGCAAATACGTGTTAAATAGCGGTTTAAGAGAATGTAACATGTGGGTGTTTTGATATATGAACTTGTTGTAGATAGATATCTATTTGGGAATTCAAGTGTAGGATGGATCTGAATTCAAGTTTGAGTTTAAAAGAGACGTTTAGCCTCCAACGTTTTAAGTGTAATTCATATCAAAGGTATTTTGGTTGGATGCTGGCATATGGATCATTGGAGCCATACTGTTCTTACAAATAATACATACATACGTTACAGTCATTATCGGCACACAAAAGTTAAGGTTTAAGGGTGTCTCCTGCTCCTGCACTCCCATTTATTGTGTTAAATGCATTGAATAGTTAATTTTGTATACTTGGCATCAAATATTCAAATGGAACAATTTGATAAGGTCATTTTGATTGAGCCATTTTTTATATGCTTCCCTCAAACCACAAAGTATACTTTTAACTTTCTTTTTTGTATGGGGTTGTTGTGTTAGATATGTGCATTAACTCGGTGAATCTATTTACTTAAAGGGGGTTCAATGCCACCACAATTGGCTACAACCTTCAAGGTGCAGTTGCCTATGTTAAATCATCCTCTGAGATGGAAAAGGTACAGAAAATAATTTGGTCGACCAAAAACTTCATGTTCCTTGTCATTTAGAAGAAATATAAGGAGAAGATGAACCAATTATAGTTTATTTTAGACGAAAAGAATATATATA
>JANZLX010000004.1:13741937-13758632 GCA_025531955.1 Erythroxylum orinocense | reverse complement strand
TGACAGTACTTTTCACTACCGAAAATCAACCGGTTCGCCACTTGGCGATTTTTTCGATCCGGGAATTTTTCTCCGGAAAAATCCAGAAAAATTCTCAAAAATCCCTTAAAATATAAAACATACAAAATCGCAGTCCAATAAATTTTTCCAATACAATTTCCACATTAATCACAATAAAGTCCATTTAGGCCCAATACCGGGAAATAATCATGAATGCATGTACAGTTATTCCATGTGATTCACTATCTGCAAATACCAGTATGCATAACAATGCCAAATCAGTCCTAATCACTCACACCCCTAGCCAATTTACTATTTTACCCTTCCCGTAGCGGGTGGGATGTTACAGTTACATATGCATGTCACCTCATTAATTGCCTTCCATCAACTACTATTGGTGGTAAAACACCTTTGGAAAATGGTTTGGAAAACCTGTTACATATTATGATTCCTTATATGTGTTTGGTTCCACTGTATACTATCATTTTAAGGAGTCAAAGTTAGATCCAAGTGCAAAGAAAACAATTTTCATGGGGATCACTTCTGGTGTGAAAGGATATGGCCTTTGGTGTCCAAAGACGAGGAAGATAATATTTAGTAGAGATGTCACCTTTGATGAGTCTACCATTGTGAAAAAGGTGATAACTGAAGGTGGTCGATAGATTGATGGTACTCCACAATAAGTGGAGAGGGCTCCGAAACAGGTGGAGTTTGAAAGAAGGATTATAAACCCAACAACGAATGATGAAGTAGATGAAGACACTCCTATAGTAGAAGAGGAGTCGAATGAAGACAAGGTTCAAACTCAAGAACCTCCACAACAACAACATGAATCTATTGCATTAAGTACGCCAAAACGAAGAATGCAAAGACCTTCTTGTTTTGATGACATAATGGCTTACGCATCTCTAATTACAAATGATGAAACTCCCACCACTTATCATGAAGCAGTCCAAAGTTTTGAAAAAGATAAGTGGAGGATAGCCATAAATAAAGAAATAAATTCTCTTTAAATTCTCTTTATAAGAATCAGATGAGAAAGCTACCTAGTCTCCTAAAGGGAAAGAAGGCAATTGGATGCAAATGGGTATATGCAAAGAAAGATGGATTTCATGACAAGAATAATGTTCGCTACAAAGCAAGGCTAGTAGCCAAAGGTTATGCTCAAATGGAGGGAATTTATTATAATGATGTTTTTTCTCCAGTTGTAAAACATTCTTCCATTCAAATTTTGTTAGCTTTGGTAGCATAATTTAATATGAAACTAGTTTAATTGGATGTAAAAACTATGTTTTTACATGGAGATTTAGAGAGGAAATCTATATGACTCAGCCCGAAGTTTTTAAAGTTGTAGGAAAAGAGAAAATGGTGTGCAAGCTTGAAAAATCATTGTACAGATTGAAGCAATCTCTGAGCCAGTGGTACAAGCGATTTGACAAGTTTATGATAGGACAAAAGTACACAAAAAGTAAATACAATCACTGTGTGTATTTTTGTAAGCTACAAGATGGATCCTACATCTATCTTCTCCTGTATGTTGATGATATGTTGATAACTTCAAAGAATCAAAGAGAAATTGAGAGATTGAAGATTTAGTTAAATTAGGAGTTTGAAACGAAGAATTTGGGTGAGGCTAAGAAAATTCTCGGCATGGAGATAAGTAGAGATAGAAAGTTGAGGAGACTGTGGTTGACTCAAAAGTAATATTTGAAAAAGGTACTACAACGTTTTGGCTTGAACAAAAAGTCAAAACCTGTTAGTACTCTGCTCGCTCTTTATATAAAGCTCAGTGCATCCTTATCTCTAAAGAAAGATGCAGAACTAGAGTACATGACTAAAGTACCATATGCAAATATAGTTGGTAGCTTGATGTATGCGATGGTGTGTACCAAGCTTGACATTTCATAAGCAGTAGGAATCGTGAGCAAGTATATGCATGATCCAGGCATGGAGCATTGACAAGCTGTGAAATGGAGTATGCGGTACATTCTGAATACTGTAGATATTAGATTAATGTGTAAGCAGCATGAGAAAGGTGGTATTTTCTTAGTTGGATATTGTGATTCCAACTATGTTAGTGATTTAGATAAATGTCGATCAACTACTGGCTATGTGTTTACCCTTGCAATGGCACCAATCATTTGGAGGTCTACCTTACAGTCAACAGTTGCTTTGTCAACTACAGAGACAGAGTATATGGTAAGGAAACAATTTAGCTTTAAGAATTGCTTGATGAATTGGGAATTAGACAGAAACATGTCAAAGTACATTGTCATAGTCAGAGTGCTATTCATTTAGCAAAGAACCAAGTTTATCATGCAAGGACGAAGCACATCGATATTTGTTATCACTTTGTACGAGAGGTTCTGGAAGAAGGTAGAGTAGTAATCCAGAAGATTAATACCATTGAGAATCCTGCTGATATGTTGACAAAGGTGGTGATTGCAATCAAGTTCCAACATTGTTTGGACTTTATCAATATTGTTAAAAATTAAAGATGGGCATTGTAAAGCGCATTTGAAGACACTACTAAAGATGAGTTTTATGAGAGATTTGAAGATGTGAAATATGTCAAGGTGAAGAATTGTTAACGTTATGACATATTCCCATACTGAAGAAATATAAAGATGGAGGAGTCTTCTTAAGTTATAAAAAGAAGACTTCTTCACCTATATTAGATATCCCAAAATTATCTTTCTTTAAGACAAAAAATTCCTTCTCTCCTTTTGTAATATTTCACTTGTATTATTTCTTGAAAATAATGAAATATTAATTTAGTAGTGCTCGAGGAAGTAGGCATAATTGGCCGAACCTCGTTAAATTATGATGTTCTTTATTTGTCTATTTATTAGCTATTATCGGGTACAGTTGTAATGAATTATTGTGCTATTAAATTACATGTCTAGGAAAATTCTATCTAGGAAGTTAAGATTTAAGTGGGACCGTTTGTAACTACCCCTCTAGTCTTTCCTGAAAATTTACCTAGTGTGATTTTTCAATACAGGCGTTCACACTCAATTCAACTAGGCAATAATGCTCAAGGATGAATTTATTATTATTAGTAAAAATTAACCTGAGTTTCACAACAATGTCATCAGTTGACGCATGGTGTTTGGATGGTAGAGAGATGGATTTGTCAATATTTTCGATTAAGTCACAGGTAAGTAGTATGACTTTGATTTGATTTCGGCTGATTTGGTAGTTGTTGTTGAGAGTTGTAGTAATAAAATTTGCGATGGCGATAATCAGTAGTGAAGTGTTGATAGTCTGCATTGTGAGGTTTTGTGTATAGTAGTGTAGTAGGGCATTTATGGTTGGTATAATAGTATAATAGGACTACATTTATGGTTGATATAGGAGTGTAGCAGTGCTATGTTTATGGATGGTATAATAGTGTAGTAGAATTGCGTTTACTGGTATAGTAGTGTAGTAGGGCTGAAAAAATAAAATAAATTATTCTAAGGCTCGAAGATGGAAGTTTCCCTAGAGAAATCAACTAGAGATCTGCTTATTTTGGAGCGTTGGCAAGCTCATTTGCAAGGCAGATGAAAGTGATGGACATTGGTGAGTTGAAAAATTGGATGCCTAGCGTGGAATGGATGAGATTGATAGAAAACTCAGAAGAATTCTTATTATTTAACCTTATTGAGAGTTAAAAGAATTTATACGGAAAGTCTGAACATAACTGTCTAACTTAAGTACCAACCCATTATGATATAATTCTAACACCCCCCCCCCCCCCTCTCAAATTGGTAAGTATTACACCCAGGTTGCGAAAAGAATCTTTAAAAACAATCGAGGACAATCCTTTAGTAAAACAATCAGCAAGCTGATTTGTGGAAGAAACTATAAGTAAAACAATGACACTAGACTGAAGTTTTTCACGAACCACATGACAGTCAATGTCAATATGCTTTGTTCATTCATGAAAAACCAGATTTTGTGCCAAATATACCGCAGATTGGTTGTCACAAAATAATGGTGTGGGAACAGGAAGATGCATCTGTATTTCAGCAAGAAGATAATGCAACCATTGCACCTCACAAATTGTAGTCGATAGTGCTCGATATTCAGTCTCGGAAGAACTACGACTGACAATGTTTTGTTTCTTAGTTTTCCAAGAGATCAAGGAAGAACCAAGAAAGACACAATATCCTGTAATAGATCATTGAGTATTTGGGCAAGTCCCCCAATCCAAATCTGAAAAAGCTTTAAGACGAATGTCACTATCAGTACAGAAAAACAAACCTTGTCCAATAGTACCTTTTAAATATCGCAGCACAAGGTGAGTAGCGGCTAAATGATCCAGTGTGGGAGAATCAAGAAATTGCACTAATTGTTGCACAACAAACGTGATGTCGGCTCTGGTCGTAGTCAAATACTGAAGCTTGCCAATCAAAGTTCGATACTGTGTAACATCATCTAATTTTACACCACAATCCTTGGAAAGCTTTGTTTCCGGCAAGATAGGTGTGGAAAATGGCTTGGAAGCCAAAAACTAAGTAGCGTGTAGCAAGCCCAAAGTGCACTTCTTTTGACAAATGTTGATTCCACGTTTTGATCTTGCCACCTCTAGACCAAGGAAAAACTTGAGTTCACCAAGATCTTTGATGGTGAATGTATCATGAAGATGCTGTTTAATGTGAATAATGGCGTCCAAGTTATCACCAGCCACGATGACATCATCCACATATACCAAAAGCGCTATGAAACCATCACTGCCAGTCTTGAGAAACAACGTCTGATCTGATGTAGCTTGCGTGAAACCATATTAAAGTAATGCGGAAGTCAATTTTGCATTCCATTGTCGACTAACTTGACGTAAGCCATAAAGAGATTTAACCAACCCGCAGACTTTAGTTCCAGTACCGTCATATCCCTGAGGAAGCTTCATATATACCTCTTCATCAATGTTGCCATGAAGAAAAGCGTTATTGATGTCAAGTTGATGTAAATGCCAACCTTTGATTCTGCTAACACAAGAAGAAGGCGAATTGTCGTCATTTTGGCCACCGAACTGAAAGTGTCCAAAAATCGACGCGTTCCTGTTGAGTATAACCCTTAGCAACTAGTCGAGCCTTATATCGTTCTACCGAGCCATCTGCCTTTCTCTTGATTTTGAAGACCCATTTATAACCGATTGCTTGCTTTCCTGATGGTAAATCGACAAGCTCCCAGGTATGATTTTGTTGAAGAGCCTGTAGCTCTACCTGCATGGCATTCCTCCAACATTCATGTAGAACCGCTTGTTCATAAGTGTGGGGCTCATGATCTTGATCCACAGCAACTGCAAATATATAATGCTTAGGAGTAATTTTAGAATAAGAGAAAACATGAGAAAGAAGATGAGAATTGTTCGCTGTGTAGCCATGCATTGGTAATCAGTCAGGTACTGTGGCATGGACTTTGGTCTAATGCTACAACACAAGGGTTAAGATAGAAGTGGTTGAACAGGAGCTGGATCAGGCAACGAACACATTGGTGGAACAGATGAAGGAATATCATTAGGTATGGAGGAAATAGAATCAAACAAGTGGACATCCGGGATAGGTAAAATAGAAATAGCAGGAACATGATGAAAGTTATCACATAACGTCTGATATGAGGAAGAAGGTAAAATTAATTGATCAGTGCATGGCCAATCTGAAACCTTCATACTAGACATTAGAGTGGAAAAAGGAAAAATATCCTCATAAAAGGAAACATCATGAGAAATAAAGAGCTTTTGAGCTTCAAGATCAAAGAGTTTAAAACCTTTAATTCTTGGAGAAAAACCAAGGAAGATAGATTTGATACTCCGAGAATCAAATTTGTTTTTAATATTAGAATAATTGGAAGCAAAAGCAAGACAACCAAAAGCACGCAGGTGAAGAAAACTCGGTGGCATAGAATATAAAGCTTCAAAAGGAGACAAATTGTGAAGAATAGACGCAGGGATTCAGTTTATTAGATAAACAGAATGCAAGACACACTCTCCCCAGAAATGAATAGGTAAAGTTGCTTGAAAACGCAAAGCTCGAGCGACAGTCAAAATATGCTGGTGTTTCCTCTCGACAATACTATTTTGTTGAGGGGATTTTTATGCAAGAAGTTTGATGAATAAGGCCTTTAGAGTCATAAAAATGTGGAACATTAAACTCTTGCCCATTATCACTTCTGATGCATTTAATAGCTTTATGAAATTAAGTGGAAACATAAGAAACGAAATTTTGCATGATTGTTCTCGCCTCAGACTTATGTTTCATTAGGAAAATCCAAATAAATCTACTAAAATCATCTACAATAGTAAGAAAATATCTATGGCCTTTAAAAGTGGGAGCATAATTGTCACCCCAAACATCGATGTGAAGCAGATCAAAGGCAGCGTACTAACAGAAGAACTGATAGGAAATGGCAAACGTTTTTGCCTTGACATATGGCAGATATCACAAGGAGCAACATTAGAAACAAAGGGAACAATCAATTTCAATCGAGTAAAAGAAGGATGTCCTAATCTAGTACGCCATAATAAGGAAGTATCGTTATTACAATGAACAGTATTAGCAACCACAACATTGGAAGCAGAAAAGACATCACTAGAAATCAGCTTGTATAAACCATGAGAGTGTTCAGCAAGCCCAATCATCATCCATGGCTGGATATTCTAAATAATACAATGAGAAGCGGAAACAATTAAGCAACAAGACAGGTCACAAGTTAATTTACTGACAAAGATAAGATTAAAATTGAAAGCAGGAACGCATAAAACATTAAACAGGGTCAGAGAATTATTCAGATGAACAGTACCAACATGAGTAACCCAACCCTTCACTTGTTAGGAAGTGTAACATAAACATTATGAACTAGGTTATAAGAGTGAAAAGAAGCTAAAGAACAAGTTATATGATCTATAACACCTATATCAATAATCCATTCATGACAACGTGCGTCAGTAAAAGAAGAAACATTCAAAGAAATAGGAGAAACTAACGTAGCAGAAGAAAAAAGCAAACCTGAAGTGGACTTTGTCTGTATAGAACTCGGCAAAGCCACTGAGTTTACATGATGAGAGGAAGAGGACACATTTTGGAGCAGCTGTAAGATTTGGTCATACTGATCCTTGGTGAACTGAAAAGGAGGAACTATATCGTCAGTATAAAAACCAGAGTGTCATTTCTCTGTATCGCCAGCATCATGAGAATCCGCAGATTGAGGAGATGGATCAGCAGTGTTAACGACATTAGCATAGACTTGGGCAGAAGATTTCTTGGAAGGCTTCAGAGTATTAGGATAGCCATGCTTCTTATAATAACGATCAATAGTGTGACCTTCCTTCCCACAATGAATGCAAACCGGTGGAGGATTGTTAAAAGATTTCCTGGGTGCAACAGCAAGAGCACCCTTAACAGCTAAAACACTTACATCAGAGGCTAAATGTTTCACATCAGAAGCTAAAGGTCATTTTTGTTGAATGACCAAGGAGAACTGTTGGGCCTCGAATTTTTTTTATTCTTTATTTTGATGAAATGAAAGAAGCATGAGAATGCAACTTTGCGATTGACTAAATTGAGCATAGATTTGTTTATGATTGGGCAAGAGAGAAACCCATTTCGTTAGTCACGTGCACGTCGATCTATAGCCTTTTTTCAGCTGCCCGCTTAAGGCCACGAGATCTTAAGAAATCGGACTCGTTTTGTTCACGGTATAAACCTTTTTGTTCCACGGAACTCTCGAGCCATTTGTGTGCATTTCATCATTAATTTGTGGGTATGATGCATAATAAAGTGTTATGATTGATAGAAGATTTCATGATATGCTTTATGTGATAAATTTTGGTTAATTATGAATGGTGTGATGAATTTGCAAATGAATTGGATTGCTTGTTATATGTATATATATGCTTGATGGTGTGGCTCATTACCGATGGCTATAAACGTATTAGCCACAAAGTCGAATTGCTCACCCCACTTTCCCTCCTCAGGTGCAAAACAAGACGAGCGCTGAACCTTGCAAGGCATCGGAAAAACTCCAAGACATTAGATACTTTTGTACTAAGTTAGTGACTAGCCTTTTGGTTGGCTTTACAAGCATATCAAACATTGGGCATCTCATGTATTTTGTATCTTGTGCTTAGTTCATGATGGATATGTTGATATGTAACTAAAGCTATGCATGAACATTCATTTTTATTGGAAATGGGAATGAGAAGTCAAGCATTCTCCTTTTGTGTATGATTGTGTTATTTATAGATTGTGTATGACTTTTGTGAAAGGAATGTGTTTGTGCATATTCCTTCATTGTTTAGGTTGCTGTTGAGTATTTGCTTGGGAATATCATGTTGGAGTTCTAAATTATGGTTGAGATGAATTGGTTGAGGTGGAGTTTAATAATACTGAAGAGTGTGTGGTAGTGGGTGAATAAGTAAAGTTGATGTGTTGGAAAACCATCCTAAGTATAGGAATGGTGTTCAGAAACTCTAATGGTGAACTGTACTTATTTAGATAGAATTAGCCAAAGTGGTCTTAACGAAGGTTGTAGCTTATGTTTCCAGCTTTCTCACGCCATAAAGTGTGCAATTTTTTTGATATCGGAGCTAGAAGTTATGACCGATCGAAGTCTCAATGTTGTTTAGGATCGATTTCCAGAACAGAAACTTTGAGTGACATTTTGACCCTCATAAAGTTAGAAATTGGTCTTAAGGTCTTCATGAGAGTTGTAGATTGTCTTCTTACCTTTCCTTTGATATAAATTATGGAATTTCTAGACAATGAAGTAGAAAGTTATGGTGTTTAGAAGTTATGATGTTGTTTAGGGTGAAATGGACGAACAATTACTTTGTCGTGAAATTTTGACCCTGATACAGACCGAAATTGTTTTTGATTCCTTCTAGAAAGTTGTAGAGCTTTCCTTTATCTTTCCAATGGTATATAGTATGGAAAGTTTGGATATCGGAGTCAAAATTTATGGTTCATGTAAGTGGAGATGTTCTGGGGAAAAAAAGCAGACGGAAGAAAAGCAGACGCGCAAAAAGTAGACGGAAGAAAAAGTGAGACGATACAAAAGGCAGATGATAGAATTAGCCTGTGAGGTCTTCATGAAAGTTTTAGATCTCGAAGTCCTCATTCCAATGGTCTAAACATGAAGTCAATCTGACATCTGTAACAAAAGTTATGACATTCGTACTGAGACATGTACATTACAAGTGAGGTCATAAACGTGTTGGAGTCTTTTGGCCATAACTTCTTCTCTAGACCTCCAATTGACCTGATTCTTGAACCATTGGACTCGTAAGACATTGATTTACATCTCCTCTAAGGATCATAGCTATCTGAATTCTATGGAGAGAGATTAAGTGAAAATAGTGAGATGTGGGTGGTGAAAGTGTTCTTCAATCATATGAACTGGTGTTATCTCACTGAACATACTTCAGTATTTTGATGTTTTCTGGATGAGTAGAGGGTTAAATGAGATGATTTTTAGAATTTTGGTAAACTACAGACATAGATATACAAATTTTATGAAGAAGTAAGATTTCAATTTAGCCCCTAAGATTTTCAATTTCTGAAGCGAAGTTAGTGATAGATTTTAGTCCCGGTTTTGTAAGAGCAAAAAGTGTTTTGGACAATACTTCTTCATTTCTAAACCAAATTGAGCATTTTTAGTGACATTAGAATTGTAAGACAGTGGGGAGCAAATGTTCTGAAGAAGCTGGTCTGAAATTCTAATTAGAAGTTCCTAAATTTTTGATCGGTAAGTTATCGGTTTTGAGTCCTCCATGCTATTATGCTTCCGAATGTTGGGCTTCGAAGACGGGGTCCTACAATGAACGACTATCCCATTAGCAATGAAGAAACTATTAGGACAACAGATTTCAAACAAGGACCTGATAAGCCCATAATAACTAGGAAAAAGGATATTAATGAGCCTCAAAAGAATACAAAAGTAAACAAAAAGCAAATTGTTAGCCACGTATCTAGGAGGGGCATGATGATTACATACAACCACTGCCATATAGAAGGATACAACAAAAGAGGTTGTCCTTGGAAGGGTCAAGAAGTAATTTCTCAGCTGCTTTGTCTTTTTACAGTACAACTAAGGTTCTTTTCCATAGTAGTGGTAATCTTCTAAGTTTTGTTGTTCCATTCTCACTGTTATCAATGGCAGGTTCCTGCCTAGCTTTAAAATCTGAACCCAGACCAATCAACTCATTTCCATATGGAGCAAAATACAAAGAACTCATAGTCAACCCTAGAAAACATATCCATAGTTCAAATGAACACTGACATCCTAGTAAATGCCTCTAAATATGCATCTAACAATGTTAAAAGGGGAAAGAACGGTAAAAGAAGAGCAAATGCCTCTGCCTCTACTACTGTGTTTGTATCTACTGGTGCCACAACTACTTCAAGTACTGTTAACACCTCAAGTACTGCTTATGTATGTGGAAGTGAAATTGCAACAGCCTTAGTTGTTCTCCCAACACCTGGAGGTACTTCAGAAACAACAAATAAATGTATATCTTCAAAGGCCACCATCAAAAACCAAACCAAATGGAGAAGAGGGTCTAGTTATGGTGTTGTAGATGATGGAAGCAGATTGAGGATGTTTAGTGCTGGCAGATGTAATCCAAATTCTTAAACGAAAATTACAGAAAAAAGGTCTGTCATATACTCTTCTCTTCAACAAGAAGTAAGTAGGAAGTTCAAGAAATGGATGGAAGGGATGGGAAAATATGTAGCGTCGTACCCCCTCACCCTAAGGTATATACCGAGGTGCCCTGAGGATATTCCAGTACATAACCTATGATAATGGTGTGCTACGATCAATCACAACATTCACTTTACATGGCATCATAAATCTTATTCTCTTATGAGCATCATTAAGAAATTCACAATATTTTAAGACCTAAAATTTCCTCATTTCATTTTATAAAAATTGAACGTTTATAATGTCTTTCAGCATTCTTTATATGTACATCATCAATGTCTAATACAAAAATGCTAAATGAAAGAGGAAACACACAAAATCTATCTAATATGTCTAAAACCTAGCTAACCGACCTTTGAGCCATGACTTCTCTTCCCAAATCACAAGTATACACTACTTGTAGAGTCTCTCAGTAACTAAAGTTGTCTCTCGGTCCTGAAAAGTCAATGTTGCAATTTTGGTGAGTATTGTGGACTCATTGAGGTAACCATCATCGATGATTCACCCAATTCATGCAACATATCATTACACATAACATATATTCACACTTTTTCATTATTGATCAGATATCACATTCTGAGTTAAGCGTAGGCAATTTTGCATTTCAATCAAACAAACATACTTAACAAAATGCATATGAATGCTCATGTGACTCTTTTCCAATTATTAAGTTGTTGTGACCGAGTGCCTAAACTGTCATTATCTATTATGGATACTGGGCTCATTGATAACTGTTCCTTATCACTTTAATATCTCATTCACATATCACAATCATCGGACCTTCATTGTATGGAATCAACACAATCGAATCACATTCATTCTATAATTCAAACAAAATTTAAGCAAACAAGTAATTAAGTGAGACCATCTGGGTTACTTACAAGTCGCTCACAAAGCTAATGCCTGGAAGTTCTGGCAACGTCTGAAGGTTGACGTTCCAGTTGCTCCTCTATAACAAACAATATACACATATCACAATTTGCACAATTATAAGTGTTTAAAAATGCACATGTATGTATATGAAATATGCACAATGCATGTTCATGACAATCCTAGGTATTTTTCCATTATCCTCATCACATAATCAAACCCATATCAAGACTCATCTAAGTATAATTTATACGTAGGTTTATACCTCACTAAAACCATTAAAATCACAATTCATTTGTCATTGGCTCACTTTCGGATTTTACTAAGACACACTTTCGAGTCTATTGTTCACGTTCAATCAGAAAATGAAAATGGAGTCATTTGGCAATGCTCTCTTCTAGAAAATTGTTCTCCTATCTCTCAAGTTTTTAATGACATCAAAATCATTCAATTTGATTCAGTAATCTGAAAGTTATACCCCAAACATTTTCGGACTGTTCTCGTACTAAAACAGTACACCATATTCAACTTTCATCCAGAAATTGAAAGTCTTAAAGACTATAGAAAATTTTGAATTCTTCATATAGTTTGTAGCCCTATTTCTCTAGTTTACTCCAAATCATAAATTATCTCATTTGTATGAATAAAAAAATAAGATATAACCAAATTACCCAAACATGTTCAGTGAATCATAACTATGCACACTATTCTAACAGATCTCTCACTTTCCTTCAATTAATCTTTTTCAGGTCAATGACAATTAACTCACCAAATTTATCTCATATACCTACAACTTATAAGGATTAATAAGATACTTACTTGATAAAACTCCAAAATTTTAAAAAACTCTAAGAAACCCTCATTCTCATACACCCATGAACATCATCTTGAAGGTGGTTTAGGTTAGGTTTTTCTTGAGGCAAATAACCAAATTGGAAGTAGAAAAAGGTAGAAGAAAGCAAGATATAACTCTAGTGAAGGTTTTGGGGTATCATGAGTCTATGAAGGAAAAATTTTGCAGAAGAGAGTTTTGAAGAAAAGACTAAGTCAAAAAGTCCTCATGCTTGCGTACATACTATGCTTCTGTAACCTTATTCTTAAATGTTGCGTATAACATCTTGAGATTCAAGCTTAACCGTTGTGTATAATGTCTTGCGATTCAAGCTAGTGTTTGAGAATCTTAAACGTTGCGTATCACATGTTGCGATTCAGCTAGTGTCTAAGAGTGTTAAACGCTGCATATAGCACGTCACGATTCAAGATGTTGTGTGTAAGAATCTTAAACGCTGCGTATAACCCTTTGCGATTCAGCTAGCATCTAAGAGTCTTAAATGCTACGTATAATATCTTGCGATTCAAGACACTGCGTCTAAGAATTGTTCCCCACTTAAATGCCTTCGTCTTCAACAATTACCGTAACAAACTTAGTCTTTCAATTATAAAAGAAACGTGGAATGGGTCTATTGAGTCAAGAAGACTTCACTTCTTCTATTGATTTTAAGGAAAAGCAATTAATACTAATAGAAGTGTGTGAACTGTTTTGATGAATTTGTCAAGTGCGCAGATAAATATATGTGGCATAATTCATCAAATCAAGATGATACTTTAGCAAAGGTTGAATAAGATGAGGTGTTTAAGGTCGATCAAACAAAATGATTGAGTCTAAGACGAAGTGCTTAAGTCACAGATGGATCGTCTCAGACGAAGCAAACTAAGTCTGAGATGATCAGACGAAGTAGACGCATCAAACAAAACAATGAAATCAGACGGAGTAAACGCATCTAAGCAAATAGACACATCTAAGAAAAGCAAGGAAATCAGACGGAGCAATAGACACATCTAAGCAAGACAATGAAATCAAAAGAAGTAGACGCATCTAAGCAAAGCAAGGAAATCCGATGGAGTAGACGCATCTAAGCAAAGTAAGGTAATCGGACAAAGTAGACGCATCCAAGCAAGATGCAGATGAAGTCCACGCATCTAAGCCAGATGCAGATGAAGCAGACGCATCTAAGCCAGATGCAGATGAAGCAAACGCGTCTAAGCTAGACGCAGATGAAGTCCACACGTCCAAGGCAGAAGCATACGAAGTCAACGTGTCCAATCAAGACGTAGACGAAGTCCACGCGTCGAAGCCAGACGTTGGAAGATTTTAAGGATTCGTCTCTCAGACGATTTAACACAATTCAACTTAACTTCATATGTCTTTAACATTTTCAACATCATCAACTCTCAAATTCTAAAGAAATCTCTGAAGTTTTCAAAGTTATTTTTAACAATTCGCCAATATCATTGATTCCTATTTCTATTTTCCATACATCAATTTACTTGCCAATTTGGCATTTTTCCTAGTCCAATAAAATCAATAATTTCAAAAATTATTCCTAAAATTCACCAGAAATTCTAAATCACTAAATACACTCTCCAAATCAATTTTCCACAAATAAAAACCACAATTCTTAATAGTATCACATCATAATTCAATTATACCCGAAATTATTCATGAATGCATGTGCAATTATTTTCATGTTCAGAAGTTCAACATTCACGTATAAGTGTATATCATATGATGCATGAGCATGCAATGCATTTATAATCTCTCAGTACTCTTTCATATTTACTATTTTAACCTTCTCGCAGGTAATGGGATGTTACAATATACACAAATGAAACCACAGGGTTGTAGATGCTAAATGTAAGTGTTAAATATTTGCATTCTTACTAAACATTAATTAATTCATATAGCCTAATAATGTTTGCATTTTATCTCCAACCTGGAAGGAGAAGTCAGAGACTACTAAAGCTTAGGTAGAAATCAATAAAGAGGAAGGAAGTTGTTATTGCGCATGTGAATCCAAGCCAAGAAAGTCAATCTACATCTTCAAAAGGAAAGGACAAAATGTAAACTTGATATTTAATTGTTATTGAACTGAATAATTTTGTGTACTGAAAAACAATAAATTGTAAAGATCTTGTTGGCATTCACATGTTATTAAGCAATGAATGCAATGGATACTAATTTCAGCTTAAATTGCATTTCTTTTAAGTTTTTTCCTTTTTGTTGAATTTCATGAATGGGTTACCGAGGGTGATGGAAGCTTAGTTGGAATTGTCACATTCTCTGTAATGTTTTGTATTTTTCAAAGAAAGCTTAAAGTTTGTGGCCTAAAAGAGATGATAAGCTTTTTTGTAGTAAAGTGTTGGTCCCTTTTATTTTCATCGTTTAGTCTTGAATTGAGATCAGATCGTCAAGTAGCCATTTTATGTAGTATATCATAAACCAATCGGTGTGAATTGCATTTCTTTAGGTTTTTTTCATTAAAGTTCATGAATGATAGAACATGTACATTGTTAATACAAAGAATTGGAATTATAGGTCTATTAAACAACTTTGTCTTATTATCAATAATTTGATGACTTATAAAATAACTTAATAGTTGTGTTAATCATTGGATGTAAAGTACGGATGACATTTTTTATAGTAGTCAATTGTTGCTTCTTTTAACTCCTTTTAACTACTAACCAATACTCCATCTCTATTGATTAAAGATCATATTTTGTGACTAATCTTCCTTAACACATGTTGAAACATCAAACATCCTTAGGCTAGTACATAAAACATGCTGAGGATAGTACATAAACATCAAACCTGTTTAGGCTAGAACATCAAATTAGTAATACAATAAATGTTGAAACATCTAACAATTGCACTTTCCAACATCAGGTTAGGTGAATTACATTTACACATTGTTCTAGTACATCAAACCATTTCCAGGTAAGGCTTTAAAGGTACAACTATTGCCTATATTGCCTTCATTGTTTAGACTAACAAACATAAGCAAAACTACCAAACACAAGCTTAAACAACTAATAAATTCCCAACACTTTGTTGAATATGTTTTATTACTAGTCCTCATGGCAACTAACTCATTCTTCAACTTCAAATTTTCTGCAATCCTTTCAACTTGCAAAACAACTACTACATTCTCTCTTAACTATGCCACTCTAGCCTTCAATAGATTACTTTGAGAATATAGCATCTTCTCTCTATTTTTCAGCTCTAAAATAATCTATCTTACTCTTAGACAAAATCTTTAATCATGCCCTTCATGAAATCCACAAACATTTTCACTCTACCATCAAAGAAAAAACAACAATTTGTTAATGAAATATATGAACATATATAGTTAAAACAACATAAAAATCTACCAAAATTACCGGAAAGAGTCGATCGCCATAAAACCTTCTTCCTAGATTTTCATCAATCCATGATGTCCATCTAGGTGCTTTCAAGTTACAGTAACAATATTTAGCCTCTCCGTCATAGTCCCATTCAACTGGGTAAGTTAAAGAAATCAGCTTGTATAACCTCAAATCAAGCTTAGAACATGTCCCTGTACTTCCAAAGATGAAATTTTCAAAAATTTCAATCTAACACAAATTTACAACCAAGAAAATTGTTAAGACTTAAGTGAAATTGAAGTCTATTATTATTGGGAGTGTATGGAGATCATGTTGGATTATTGAAGAATTTCGTAAGATTGCTTGAGATGTCCTTACATGTGTGATTCCAAGTCTCAACCCCTATGTGCATGAACTGCTTTTCTGGACTCCTCACATGTGTGATCTGGTGATTGCTTTTTTAGATGTTGGCTACAAGGATGTGTGTGAAAAAGTGAGACTTTGATCTGATTATTTTGGTGATTTGAGGGATATTGTGTTGGATCCCGTTCCTGAAGCCCGGACATCGGTGCCGGACCCCGTTCCCGGAGCCCAACTATTCAGAACAGAAACACAATCGAGGACCGTTGGGCCCTAGTCCCGACTTCCAAGGCTAAACCCTGGATGACCCGTCGGAACACGCAAAGGAAATTAAATTTGCGGAAGCACTCGCAATCAATTATTTAAGCCTACTCAGTCACAAGAGAAACTATAACTTTCTATGCATTGCTATTTCAGTACCAAAATATTTAACAAATCCATGATCATAAGTCATACAATTCATGCTGAAAGCAAAAATACATCGAAATGCTCAATAATGAGATGCTCAATGAACTATCCAAAAATAATACTAACTTAGTACAAAAAGCCTCTAACTATTGAGGAGCGCTCGATGCCTTGCAAAAGATCAACTGTCGT
>JANZLX010000004.1:13718139-13730510 GCA_025531955.1 Erythroxylum orinocense | reverse complement strand
ATCAAATTAAGAATCATAACATTTTAAGATATAATGTTACCGTAAATAGGTATTTTATAATATATTGTCAAAAGTGTGGCTGTCTAATGTTACTGTATGTCATTTTTGTTATAGTATGGGACTTGTAACTTACAACTAGAGAAATTTGGGGATTTTAAGATCAATATATTAATTAGATCAAGCAATGCATTTCAATACTATCCTTCAATATAGTCATCAATAGAGAGCCTACAAACTTATTCAAAAGTGCTTAAGGAATTAAGTAAGGGAACTATTTATCCCCTTCACTTTATATATTAAAGTTGTATCCAAATAGTTCTCCAATAATATATAAAGTAGTTTCAATTTAAAAAATCACTACAAATTTGGTAAATTAAGGCTTTGTAATCTTTTTTTTTTTTTGCAAACGATGGTTCAAAAATGGAATCCATTAAGATTCTTGCAGACTTCTTGGTTGTCTTCAATGATTTCTCAAGTATATCAATTAACGAAAATAAAGTTGCTTTTACCTATCGGCTAGTGCTCCATAAATAGCTCACTAAATCTCCTAACTATTGGACTTTAGACATGAAAGATCTATTTTTAAATATCTAGGTATTCCCATCATAAAAAAACCTTAATTTTGGTGATTGTCAATCATTTTCAGATATAATATATAAAAGATTGTCATTTTTAGTAGATTATAGTTTATAAGTTCCATATTTAGCAACTTGCATGTGTACAGGGCTTAACACTTAACTTTACACAACAACTTATCAAGATTACGAAGCAAAAACGAAAAATTTCCTCAGGACCGGGAATGGAAACAAATCATTTGGGACTAAGTAAAATGGACAAAACTTTACACTCCTAAAATAGAGGGTGGATTTGGAATCATCTCTATAAGGTTAACTAGTAAAGGTATGCAAGTTAAGAGATTATGGAAATTATTCACACACAAAGAGGCTTTATGATTAAATCCATTTTCTCAAAGGAAAAAGCATAAGGATTGTCAAGCCTAAGTAGAATATAGCATGGATGTTGAATCATATCCTAACCTAGAGAGATTAAATTAAAGAAAAAATCAAGAAAGATAGGGAGTGATAAGGAAGCCTTGTTTTAGTTTAATAACTTATATGACTATGCCCTCCTTTACAAATTACAAGAATATAGGCATCTAAAGTACAATATTCCTATATATGTAAAAGTTACAACAATCATAAATAGAAATAATTGGCACTGCTCAACTCATCACTCTAAAGGTTTCTCAGCGATAATGAACAATATGCATAGACAAAATCCAAATAAGCATAAAGATGAACAATAATTGGAGCGAACATCAATCAGGTTGTCATAAAGATGAATATATTGTCTGGAGCAAACATTAATCAAGTTGTCTCACTAATAAATCATGTTTAGATATATTTAGAATAATCAATTAACTTGTTCCATTGTTCAATTTTATTTGGTAAAAACATAATATACCTAAAGCTTCTTTCTTTGGTTTAATGTTAAAAGGGGGATTTAAACTAGATAAGATCTTTAAGAATCTATTCACTCTTTCCACACGTCTATTCCATAAACAGAATAGGAAACACTTGACTGCTTTTTAATTATAGATATTCCAATATATAATAGAATCAAATTCTTTCCTTTTGTAACTTACATTACAACATATAACATCAAGATGATAAAATTGAATGAGTGAGCAAGATAGATGAATATAAGAAAGAAAATAGGAGTTGTTAGGATAATTTTAGTTATATAGTTTATGAACTATAGAGAGCGAAATTTTAGATTATATAAAGACCTAAAGCAAGAACCATAAGAATGGCATAACTTCAAAAATGAGTTCAACTTTTATACTCAATTGGAGAATGGAAACATCATCTTTTAATCTATATCCAGAAAGCAAGAGTCAAAGCTAATACATGTTTATGTTGCTTCCAATTTCTACCATACTTATATGTTTATTGCTCCTGGTGTACATCATGTTTTTGTGTATTTTAAAAAATTACATTTTCCTTGGGTTTACCAAGCTTAAGCTATTTCCCCAAACTTTTATTTATGACTATATTAATTCAGATTCAATTAAAAAAAAGATGTTGAGACTAACATCTACCCTTATCTCCTTTCTCAGTAAGGCCTTCAAGTCAGCAATCTTGATTTTTTTATGACTCAGTTATATCTATATAGTAATGTTCTATCCATTTAAGTATAATAAACTTATTAATGTTAGTGATTGTATTGGTGTGCTATATGGTCATATCTCTTGAAGACAAATAAATTCATTTATATTGATAATTCTAAAAAGTAAATAAGGATAATATGGTCTATGTCTCTCTTTCAACAGAGACATTATTATTTTTTAATTATTTCAACCCAAATTCTTTATACTAGAGTTAATAAATGCTTTCTTGAATTGCTAGCATTTTAAAATTCAAATCTACAATATAAAGTGGAATAGTACATTACGAATTATAATAAAAGTTTTTATAATAACTATTGATTGTAAAAAAAAACTATTTGTTATATGCTAAAAATGCAAGTATACAGGCTGTTACTTATAGTAAAAAGCGGATATTGTCCCCATAGAAATTGTGCTGAGACACCACTTAATTCAGTTTATGCTTTGTTTAAGACAAATTCAAATAATAAAAACTAAAAAATAAACTAAATCAAACAAACTAGCAATGAAAAAATAATGTAATAAAAGTGCAGAAACTTTGATTTCAAGATTAAAGATTAGAGAACTTCTTTTCCTTATCTTGTCTCCCTCTACATTGTTGATCGAATTATGCCTCACCTAAGATGTCCTAATGTTTCAATCACCCTCTCTTAAGGTGTAATCAAACATCCCTAGCCAATTAAATGGAATTGACTACGCAATCTCTCAATCTACAAAATCAATTCACCAATTTAACTAGTTATAAAGCTATCTTATGGGTAATCACCTAACTAGTCAAGATTCTCTCTAACTAATCAATTAACTGGATAAATGCAGGTTTAAAAGGTGCCAATTCTCATTCTATAGCCCAACACAATTTACCCAACTCAATTTCTCAATATATTGTAAGGTTTAAGCACAACATTTATCAAAAGCATTCATTCATTGAAAACAACAAAGTAGGAGTTTAATAAGTAGTTTAAAAGTAATATCTACAATAAATTCAGCCACTTATAATAGGAAAAACAATTAAAAACATACAAAAACAATGGTAGCTTTCTTCCCTTTTTATATCTGAAATTTGGAAAATGGAAGCTCTTGATTATCAGTCCCAATTCCCACCTTTTGCATCTCGAAGCTTGTGACTTTTTGTGAATAGTCGATAAACCTGTGAATGGTGGCTGCTGAACATTTGTATGTTTTTTAGTCACCTAGGATTTTTCGGGGTCCGAAAAGATCAAAAAGTCCCTTCAAAACTTGAGCCTAGAAGTGTTCTCGCATTTGTCCTAATGCTGGCCATGATCGTGGCCTATATGAGACGATCATTGCCCTTGAGTATGCTCTCTATCATGATCATGGCATGTAGGCCACAATCGTGGGCCAATTTTGGTGCTTCTGTCACAATCGTGGCCTGACTACCACAATCTTGGGCCTGTGTTATGGCCTAGGTTCCCTCCGAAGCTCCTTTGTTTTTTAATATTGACCCTGAAATAGTAGTAAACTCATCAAGGCACCTCAAATACACAGCATTGAAACTCAAAAACATACTTTAACCCATAAAACACATAAAAGACAAATATTTATCAAACCAACACAACTCTAACCTACAAACATACTAAATAATCAAATTAACAACTAAACACACGCCAAACTACCCACTAAAACATGGGGCAATCTATAGTTGTCAACATCCCCAAACTTAAACTTTTTTTGTGCTCAAGAAAAAATCAAATACAACCAATAAAATTCTATCACTTCATTTTCACAAAGATTAAAGCATGTAATCCCTCAACTTTGACCAACTCAAGTGTCAAGCTACTACACACATCATGACTAATTTTCATTTGTGCACATAAGCAAACTCAACTTATGAAACCATCACTTAAAGATAAGTATAAACTCAAAATGGACCTTCCTTACCAATTTCAATCATTTCTCTCAAGTGTTTGATGGTTACTGTTTCACTCAAACTTCCTATAGGAAATCACACTATCATAAGCTTGTTAATATACCAATTCTCCTCCATAATGATTACAAGCTAAGATATATCAAAAGGACTTTGTTTCAGGTTGTAATGTGGCTAGGGTTAAGGTTGGTAAAAAAGGTTTTAGGGGTTTATCACAAGCATTTATAAAGTATTAAGTGTACAAAGGGATGACAAAGATAAACTTCTGAGATATGCAAATGGATACGACTACTACTCCGCACTTATTGATGCTACTACATGTTATTCCTTCTTCTTTTTCATTTTTTTTATCATTTGATTTTGTTCTTTTCTCTTTTTCTCTCTCTTTTTTTTATCATAATAAAGAAACAATGAACAAATAACAACAACTATATGCAATGTGTTTTTAAGAGTAGAAGTACTAAAATCCACTCAAAGCATCTCAGAAAGGAAAAAAATTATTGCCAAAAAATTTTAAAAATCCCAAACTAAAGTACCACTTAGCACTCTATTAACTTATGATTAGGCAAGCTAATGGGGTTTGTGGGTTTTAAAATGGGGTGATTTCAAGAAAAAAAGGTTAAAGGCTTAATGGGGCTAACAAGGGATAATAAAAAGGGTAGGTTATTTAAGCCAATGATTAAAACAAAAAGGGCCTTAATCATTTCTATCTGGCATGCATCCAATAAATTTAAACCGATTCAAAGCAAGTTCTGAAGGTAATTTCCTAAGGAATCATCACACAAACAAGGAAATGAAATAACTATAGAGTGGAGTCATAAAGACTCAATTCTTCACATAAGCTCAAATGACAATCCATTATGCTTCTATATGTTACCTCATTGCTCAGGTGTCAAGCTCTGAGTAAACTTATGCAACCAACTACTTTCATCAGCCCATATGGTTCACTCTCCACTCCAGTAGTCTAATTTGAGTTCACTTATGCATTTAATCTCATTCCAACTAGCATGATATAATCTCCTAGCAACACATTCATCACAAAAATTCAAATGTAAGGTAAATGACACACCTAATACTAAAAACCTAACATGCATCCTAAATGACATGCAAAAATGAAAATACAAATGCAAAGACTACTAATTGAGCCCAAGTTTATTATATAAATTGGCGACATTTTCATGGTCTTCACTACGCTTCTTGGCTCCCATTCTTAGATTTTATGCTTAATTTGACTCTTGAGTGCCTATCTTTATTTTATGTAGTTTGAGAGTAAAATTGTCACAAATTATTATTAATTGCACTAAATTAATTTTTTGAGAACAATTGATACTGCAAACTATCGTTTGTTCATTGTAGGAGACTCACGAAGAAGAAGTAAAGTCAAGGGAATGCTGGAGGGGACAAGTCAATAAGTCAATAGGTGCAACAGGAAGTTCGTCGCGAAGAAGATTTATGGATTCCAAGCAAAACTTTTGGGAAAAGTCCGTCGCGGCGAAAATTACGTGCAACCCGATCCAAACCCAGTTTCTTTTAAAAACCTACTCTTTAAGGTTAAGAGGGAGTCGACAGAAAACATATACAACACCCTCACTCTATCTCAACCTTCGGACACTCATCATCCACTCTCCTCCACTTCATTGTCTACTCCTCCACCGATAGCTACTACCATGGATGCTTCTAGTGGGTTTCTGATTATAAATTCTCCTGAAGTTATGCTTGGCTAGGCACCTCTTTCCTCTTGAAGATGTTGCAATGGCTAGAGTTCAATGGGCTTCAAAGGAGAGTGGTTTATTCCATATTCAGCTACACTGTTATAAACTCCTAGGTTTAGGATTTGTAGATTGTAGTTGAATATTCTTGAATAGAGTTTAATCAAGTTTTGGACATGCAATGTGTTATTGGGGTTTGTTAATGTAGAACTTGGAACTTGAATATATGAAGTCTCATATATGTCTATTTCTGATTTGGTTAACTCTCTTTTATCTGCCTAGTGGTGCTTGATATTGAGATGATGCTAGATCCCAAAATGACTTATTGCATTGACTTGCCCATTGCACACACTAAGAACATTCAACAAGGTTTTAAGAAATGGAGTTCATTGATTAAAACCTTGGATTTAAATAGTTCTTTAAGGTTTACCATTCAAAACTTAGTGATTCACTCCCATAAAATTTCATTTTGAACTATGATAGCCAAAGCTAACTTTCAAGAGGATACTATCATCATTTGATCCTTGTGTTTATCTTACTGTTTTACCTATTCCTAAAATCCAAAAAATACTTTTCATTACATTTTTTTTCTAATTCGTTAAATTTTGACAAGGTTTCCAAAAATCAAAACCCCCTTTCCTTACTGATTAGCTTGCATTTCATGACATGTAGGTTAGCTTAGATCCATACATTAGGTTCTGATTAAGTGATACAACTCAAGGTTGCATTTTATACTGCAATCCTTGGAATTAAAATTTTTTATTTGACCTCCAAAGGTAAGAACAAAAGGCTTCGAATCAACTAACTCCCCATATTTGAACAACGCATTGTCCTTAATATGAAAAGGAGAACACCCAAAACGAAAAAACGACACAATGAAAAACAACACACAAAACACAAAACACAAGAAGAATAATAGAAGAGATTAAAGGCAAGATGGGCTAATGGTAGGGGTGATGGAGGTGGCCCATTTTTCCTCTCATCCTTTGGTCCTCCAACAAGCTATGTTGCACAACAAACCTTCAAATAACCTCAAAACACATCGTATAACACCTAAACAATAAGAGATTGAAAGGCTAAATAACTTAAAACCTAATAAAAAACAAACTAAACACCATCAATTCAAAGCAAAACCACACTAACACAAAAACAAGAAAATGAAAGACAAACATACTAAGTTACGGTCATTAGCTTGACTATTATATATGTAATCATGAAAGAGTGAGTGAAAGGAAAGAAAGAAATTTCCTTTCTTGTGAGAATGGCCCTCTAAAGTATAACTTGCACTATGCCCAATAACCTTAAAAGTTTTACTCTTATCATTTTCCAACTCCAAAGCTCTGTGGGGAAACAGTTGAATAACCTTGAAGGGGCCACTCCATTTTGAGTCGAGCTTTCTTGGAAATAAACAAAGCTGTGAATTGAACAAAAGCACTAAGTCCCCACTCTTGAATTTCTTCTTCTTGATGGGGGCTTAATGCCACTTCGTAGCCCTGTCCTTTTACAACTTGGAATTTTCATATGCATCATACCATAACTCCTCTAATTCATCAAGTTGTAACAATATCTTCTCGCCCACTAGCTTCTAATCCATGTTCAATTTTCTAATTACCCAATAGGCTCTATGCTCCAACACCAATGGTAAATGGAAAACCTTTTCATACACAAGTCGATATGGTATTGTGCCTATGGGAGTTTTGAAAGCCATCACGTAAGCTCACAATGTATCATATAGCTTGAAAGCCCAATCTTGTCTTGAAGTGCTCATTACCTTCTCCAAAATCTTCTTCAACTCTTTATTCACCATCTCTACTGGGCCACTCATTTGTGGGTGGTAAGGGGTTGCCACTTTATGATGAACATTATATCTTCTCAGAAGAGCCTTAAAGGGTTTGTTGCAAAAGTGATTCCCTCCATCACTTATGATAGCTCTAAACACCCCAAATCTAGTAAAGATATTCTTGATGAACCACTGCACCACCTTGCCATCATTTTTTGGGGTAGCTATTGCTTCGACTCACTTAGACACATAATCAACTCCAACCAATATATAAGAGTTACTTAGGAAAGATGGGAATGGTCCCATGAAATCGAAGCCCCACACATCAAATATCTCCACTTCCATGATGTTTGAAAGTGTCATCTCATCTCTCTTCAAAATATTGCCCACTTATTGGCACCTATCACAATGCAATGCAAAATCTCAAGCATCCTTGAACAAGTTTAGCCAGTAGAATCCACACTCTAAAATGCAAGCAGCCATATTGTTTGCTCCATAGTGTCCTATATAAATTAAACTATAACATTGAGTCAAAACTTTAGGCATTTCATCTTCAAGGACACACTAGCGAATCAAACTATCAACAAATAATTTATATAACATAAGTTCATCCCAAATATAGCAAGAACATTGAAATAAGAAATGTTTCCTTTATTGATGCAAGAGATTAAAGGGAAGAATACCACTTGAGAGATAATTGGCAATATCTACAAACTAAGGAAGAAAAGGATTTTCTACTATCATTAAGGCCTTGTCAGGGAAACATTTTTCAATTTCCTCTTCCTCTTCATTTTGTGCCCCTTCAAGTCTTGATAGGTGGTCCGCTACAAGATTTTCTTCTCCTTTCTTGTTCTTAGTCTCAATGTTGAATTCTTAGAGCAGAAGCACCCATCGGATGAGCCTAACCTTGGCATCCTTCTTTGCAAAGAGATAACACAACGTCATGTGCTCTGTAAAAACAATAACTTGTAACCCCAAAAGATAAGAATGAAAAATTTCACATGTAAGCACCACAACAAGCAACTCCTTCTTAGTAGTGGTGTATTTCAACTGTGCTCTCATCAAGGTCTTGCTAGCGTAGTAAATTGCATGTAGCCTCTTCTCCTTCCGTTGTCTAAGTGCACAACCAATGGCATGATTTCTCAAATCTCACATGATCTCGAAGGGAAGTGACCAATCCAGTGATGTCAAAAAAGGTGTTGTTTTAAGTTCCTTCTTTAATGTTAAAAGCATCTAAACAATCATCATCAAACACAAAAGACACATCTTTAACTAATAAGTGAGTCAAGGGTCTAGCAATAAGAGAAAAGACCTTGATGAATTGTCTGTAAAACCCTACATGACCAAGGAATGCTCGGATGCCCTTGATGTTGGTAAGAGGTGGGAGCTTTTCAATCACTTCAGTCTTAGCTCGATCTACCTCAATCCCCCTGCATAAGATCTTATGGCCCAAAATAACTCCCTCTTGGATCATGAAATGACACTTCTCCCAATTCAAAACTAAATGAGACTCCTCACATCTTTGTAACACCTAATCTAAATTAAACAAACAATGATCAAAAGGATCTCCAAAGATAGAGAGGTCATCCATAAATACCTCGATGAAGTCTTCATTCATATTCGCAAAGATGGCCAGCATGCACCTTTGGAATGTGGTTGGTGCATTGTAGAGACCAAAAAGTAGCCTCCTGTAAGTAAAAATCTCGTAAGGATAAGTGAAAGTAGTCTTCTCTTAGTTTTGTGGGTATATGAACACGTAATTGTACCTTGAATATCCATCAAGAAAATAATATAAAGCATGGCCAGCCACCCTCTCAATCATTTGGTCATCAAAAGGTAATAGGAAATGGTCCTTCTTGGTGGCCAAATTGAGTTTCCTAGAGTTAAAGCATACTCTCCAACTTGTGATGGTCCTAGTGGAAATCCTTTTACGTTTTTCATTCTCCATCACTGTCATACCTCCCTTTTTAGACACACATTGCACCGGACTCACCCACTCGCTATCTGAAATTGGATATATAATACCCATATTTAAAAGTTTAACCACTTCCGTCTTCATAACCTCTTGTGTATTTGGATTTAACCTTCTTTGCCTCTCTCTCACTATCTTGCATCCTTTTTCAAGGTTAATCCCATACACCACCACATTGGGGCTAATCCCCCTAATATCAGAAATTTGCCACCCCATTGGCTCTCATCCTCTTCTTAATGATCTCTACCACTTTCTCTTCTTGCTCAAATTCCAAATAGTTGGAAATGATGATGGGTAGGGTGTGGCCCTTACCTAGAAATGTGTATCTCAGGTGGGAAGGTAAGGGTTATAGTTCTACAGTGGGTGGCTTTACAATGGAGAGTGGTGTGGGTGTATCCGTTCTCTCTAACTTCTCTTACTCACCCTGCTCACACAATTCCTCTTCGCTCACACTCTCATCCCTATGCACTACAACAACTTCCTTAACACAATCATCCACAACATCAATCTTCATACATGAACATCCATCCACTAGTTTCTTCAAAGATTTTGTCATATTGAATTGAACCTGCTCATCACCAATTCTCAAAACTAGTTTTCCTTCATGCATATCAACTAATGCCCTACCAGTATTCATAAAGGGCCTACCCAAATTCAAAGGACAATTCCAATATTCTTCAAAATCCAACACAAAAAAACCAACTGGAATTATAAATTTATCCACTTTTATCGAAATAGGCTCACTTGATCTTTCAATCACTTATTTAGTCATTCATTTTCTTCACTAATTCCTCAATATGCTTCAAATTATTCACAATTTTTCACTTCTTACGTCGATATACCAATATCATATCATATCGATATTTCTTAGCATACTCCCCTATAACACATTATGAATCTAAGAGATCTTTGTTAATAATACTAACTAATAATTCAATGGTCTAGTTCTTGAGCCACTATAATTCAAGATTAGTTGCTTCCTTTTTCTTTTCTTGAGTCACTTAATTACCAATACAAGCCAATTTCCCTTATCCATAACATCTCTAATCAACTATGATCTTCAACCATCTTTGGCCCTATTCATCCAAATAAAGAGACAGATGGCTCTTTTTGTCATATAACGCTCCATACAATATTCTAATGACATCACTGTGATAATGATTGTTATGTTTAAAGTCAATCAAAGCTGTTCATTGATCTCATATTCCTACAAACTTCAAAAATATAGCTTTAAGCATCTCTACAACAGTAAAGACAGTTGACAACTCACAAGTGTAGTCATTTGCTTCTATCTCCTTAGCCATCAAATGCTATCTCGACGTATTCCTACTAGGATGTATAGCTTAAGTTATCATTTGTGCTTTCTCTAGAAATTTCTTTGTTCAATCATCTTTATCGGTATACATACTTCTCATTTTGATAACAAAGCATCATTTTCCAATTCAAACTCAGAATTCAGATCCATTTTCAATTCCTAAATAAGATTTTCAATTTCTGAATCCTTAATTTAGGCTTTACTAATCCTTCCATGTAAAACTGATCTTCAATTTCCATAGCAAATATAGTACTTGGACTTGCCCAAACTTCAACTCCACATTCTATGCTCTCTTTTTTTGCACTATATCTGATAACCACAATATCTGAATTCATGCTTCACTGCTATCGGGATTTTTCTTAACGTATCAGATACAACACTAACTTTACTGGGAAATACTCATTTGTATCATCAAAATCTTTTAGTACTTCTATCTATTGTCTTAGCCTCGTATTCAATTCTCTCAACTCAATAATTACCTCAAACTTTAATGATCTGTATATTTATATACATCCAAGATGTTCCCATACATATATTGTCTCCAAAGAAATCACTACTGTAGCAGTTATAAATCATGTATCGAATAATCAACCCATGAGGTTGCAATTGTCTCTATGCATGTGAAATCACTTTATCAGGCTGCATTGGATTTTATCCTAATATCTTATACAACATCATTGTATACTATAAAATCTCCAAATTCAGACGATATAATTAATATCGATGTTATAATTCCTCAAAATTCTCTTTACTTTCATTACTCATATGATTTACAAATATATTTTTTTCCTCGAGTATTCAAACTGCTCTTCTCAACTTTTTGAATGCATTTAATATAACATCAAATTTTGCTTGGATCACTTTAATCTTCAATACCATAGTACTATCGATGTTGGGCCCTGAACCTTTTTGGACGCTAGAACTGTTAAGTGGGAAATGTTTGGCAATTACTCATGTGTAAAGAAAGAAGAATTATCGAATTTGATATGAAATGGAAAAGATGTTTTAGATACAAGATGGATATATGTGAAATATCGGGAGTTAAAAGCTGGAAAGTGCAGTTGAAAATATGCATTGAGCACGCTTCGATGTTTTAGCCATAACTTGATCTCTAGTTATCCAAAGGAGATGATTTTTAATTTGGATTAAACTAGAGAGATAAGGCTACAAATTGTTAGATGAAATCAAGTTTTGATTCAGTTTTTAAGAAAGTCAATTTTCAGATGGAAGTCATGCAAAGGATAATGTTTTAGTATAAGAATAGTCTAAAATGTTTGGAGTATAACTCTTAGATTATATAATCAAATTGAATGATTTTGGTGTTACTAGAAAATTGAGACATGAGGAACATTTCTCTATAAGGAAGTTCTAGCAAATTCCTTCAATTTGATGATTAGAAAAATATTCTAAGTTAAGCATGATTTTATGATATTTTGAGATTTTGTCATATTTGATGATTTTGAGGAATTAATTAGCATGTTAATGGGAGTTAATTGGCATGTTAATTTGACTAAGACCATATGACATGGATTAAATTAAATTA
>JANZLX010000004.1:13606155-13616749 GCA_025531955.1 Erythroxylum orinocense | reverse complement strand
AAAGGTTCTGGTGGTGCATCTTTATCGTGGGATACTCATCGGAGCGACCTTCGGGTTTCCCGTCGAGTACCCTACGATGAGGGGGCGCTACAAAAGAATCTCTAGAAATTGCTCTATGGATACTATCAGAAGTTGGATGTTTGAACAGCTTGTGGTTGATAGATGATTTCCAACAGAAACACGAACAAGTACGATTTCTTACAATTTGTGTCCTATATACAATGGCTAATGTAAGGAGGTTGGATGAATGATGGATTAAAGTTATCCAATTGGTACGTTGTTCCTTAGCGTATCCAAAACAATTTGGATGTGCCAAGTGAAGACTACTTACTTTACCTTGGGACCCAAATCTGCTTGAACTTGACAAGTGCATTTTGCTAAAAGAAATAAATATAAGTAATTTTACCTCTAAAAGTCTCTCAAACCAATTATAGTTTGATATCTTATTTTGCGTAACAAACATTAAGATAAAAATAGTAGACTACATTTTTAAACTGAAATTTTTAGGTACAACTTCATATTTTATTATTAGAGAAAAATATGACCTGGTTTCTCCAACAATTGTGACAATAGGTTCAGATCAAAATTTGCATCCTCTTCTTTCTCTTCTTCCCCATTTTGATATGCCATCCTAATGCTTACAAATGAAGGAGAACAAACATAGCTATGAATTTTGGTGTATTTTCCTTTAAGGGAGACCTTAGAAAAGAGACAAGTAAATAAACAGTTCCAACATTGGGCTATTCGCCAATGCAGGAAATTGGCAAGTCTATCTTATTTGATGTTTCGTTGGTTAATGTTTACATTATTTTGAGTTTGTCTTTTTCTGTAACTTCGAATTAATTTTTGAAACATATTCATCATCATCACTAACGCTTGGCATCTAACAATGTTCACACTGATTGGTTAAGAGAATTTTATAGATAATATAGAGAGGATAAGTAAAGAGTTTAGAGCTACGCTTATTTATAATATAACTTAAAATTTTTGAAAATTTAATTAAAATAGAGTTAATAATAAAACATCTCCAAATTTTACTTAATTTTGTAGTACATATCTGAATTTTAAAAAATGACGCAAAAATACTTTAACTTTTTAATTTTTTTTACAAAAAAAATCCAACATTAAGTTCTCTATTAATGTCAATGATTTGAAGTGCCATATTATATTAATATTTTTACTATGTAATTGTCATGTAGGATAATGATGTCACATATGAAATTTGTTATTTAATAAAAACAAAATTATTTTAAATTACTACAAACAAGTTAGAGGGGAGATTGTAAGAGTAATTAGTTTTTTTTTAATAATTTAACATATTTTTATTTATTGAATAACAAATTTCATACATGCCACTATTATCCTACACGACATCGAGGTGACAAAATATTAATATAATGTGCACGTTACATAATCGATGTTAACAAAGAATTTAACATTGGGCTATTTTTGTAAAAATTAAAAGTTGAAGCATTTTAGTGCCACTTTTCAATGTTCATGTTGGCATTGCAAAATTAAGTAAAGTTTGAGATTTTTTATAATTAACCTATTAAAATATATTTTTAATTTTGATTAAATTTTAATTGGAATTGTAATTCTAATTAGTATTTAACTATAATTGACCAACTAAGATTCATTATCTTATAATAGTCCTTTTTGATGTGACCTTTAAAATTTCTAATTTTGTAATCAAGTCGAACTTGAATAAATTACATCTTTCTCTCTTCAATTGTTATGTTTTTAAATAAGTTAACAATAGATATAAATTATAACCCTAAACCATAGTTAAGATTAGATAAATTAAAGTCTTATGAATATAAATTATTAAAATAGAGAATTAAAGATAAATATCTTTAATTCTCTAATTTAATAATTTATATTCATATATCAAGATTGACATCTAATAAGATATCAAGACCACTTAAATATTAGGAATATCAAAGAAATTATGACTCAGCCTTTTATGCATGATTTTTTTCTCTTATAATCTAATTATTTCATCGTACATTATTTTGATTAGACATAAAGTTTGAAATTAATACCTACTTTATTTTAGTCCAATTATATTATCTCTCCACTATTAATAATTGATTTTACTAATAACATTTAAAAGCTATTTTCAAGTGTCATTTTACCTTGTCTAATAATCTATCAAAACTATACTAATTGAAAATAACAAAACATTATCCATAATCACTTTAGGGTGATGAATCCTATATTAATCACTTAATTATCTCCATATAGTCCATACTATATCTAATGCCTTCCAATTGAATTAACTTTGACTAGGATATGTTATAAGTTGTATTAAAATATAACAATCTACAACATCCCACTACCATAGAGTACACACCCAAATATTCAGGAACATTCAAGTACATATCCCATGATAATGGCATGTTAGAGCAAAAACAATTCCAACTTACATATGGCATCAACTAACATCATTTGAAAGTCAGCAAATATTTAAAACATTCATTGCATTTATCCACAAAATTTACATTGTTTCCTTAAGACAAATATTTACATAGCCTCATACAAGTTCTAACAAAAACTACGAAATACAAGACACAACACTTCTAGGGCCAGCTGACAGACCTCTGAGCCATAAATTAGTCCAAAACATTCTTCTAATCTAGAATAAATACTAAGTCTCCTATCTCGTACCTGAAAAATAACGTTGCAATTTTTTATGAGTTTTGCGAACTCAAAGAGTGAACCATCATTGATGATTTCACCAGATTCACATACACAAATTACATATTTCACAATTATACATATATAACATGAATATTTCAAATACTCACACTATCATGGCACATAATTTTATTCAATGCGAATTAGATCATATATAAGCACATACAGATGCACATGAGACTCCACATTCGTTATTAATATTGTGATCGAGTGCCTATCATATATACAAATATTGGCCCATTGGGCTCAGTCAAAAACATATACAACAGAGCATAGCTCTACATGTCAAATCATATATCACAAAGGAAAGCTCTACGTGCAAGCGCTTGATACTGGCCACTCCGGTTACAACGTCTTTATCTGAGCATCCATTTTATGAAATGCATCAATTTAAAATTTACCACATATCACAATCATGTATAAAGCATAGTCAAAATTTCATAATCATTAGACCTAAGTCCGGCATTCAACTTTCAATGAGAATTCACATAGCATAATACAATTAGAATTATCAAACAAATCAGAACACTTTCAATACAGTCCCAAATATATACTCCTCAGACTATAAGTTCAGAATTCAGAAACAATCGCAACATTTCAATAATTGGAAGCTTAACAAATCAAATTAAATCAATCCTAGGAAATTCATTTAGGTTGACTCATAGTATGCTCCAATAAGCTACTGCCTGGATAGTCCGACAATGTCTGACTAGCATCCGATGTGCTGCTCTAAAGCATACACAACATATTCACAAATATCACATTTTTACACAAATGTACATGCATTCTTATATGCACATCAATGTATAGAAAGCATGCACAATGCATGTTCAATGATAATTTCGGGTATCTTATTGTAATTCTCATCATCAAATCGATCAGATATCAAAGCCCTCATTAATATCATTTGTATTTATAAATTGGACCATAATAAAGCAGTGTGAAATCCATTACATAACTTAATTGACCACTTCAGATTTTCGACCCACATGATTTCAGGTCAACTTTGCATAATTAATCTGATAGGGCATATGATAGAATTAAGCAACACTTCCTTCTGGAAAGTTGTTCAGGAGTGTCTTAAGTTTCTAATGACTCTAAGATCATTCAATTTGATTCAGTATTTGATGATTTATGCATAAAATACCACAGACTGTGGACATTTGAACTTTTGGTTAGTACATGATCATACCCTCTAATTGTACAACTCGTATTTTCAGCTCAAACATCTAAAAATTACAAACTTTATACCAATTTAAAGATAAGAGAATAAGATACAACTTTGGTGAAGGTAACTCATCCTAATTCGGCCCACATCAATAAAGTTTATTCAATAACCATAGGACATTATTTCTGTCCCTGGTCGTGCTACAACCTAAACTAAAACTCAATTTCGTGCCAATTTTGAAAATCATAGAGGCAGAATTAAAAATAGACTTCTTCACAAAATTTATATAAATATGTCTCTGGTTTAATATGAATAAAAAATAAACCCATTCAGAAATCTACAACTCAAGTTATAATTAGAAAACCGAAGCAGGATCATGAAAATTTTCCAATTCATATCATTCCAGTAGACTTCCACACTTTCAACCTATCAATCACTTTCAAATCAATTCAAATAACTCTACATTTTTATGGAGAGAAAGAAACTTATCTTAGGATTCCATTGGTCTAAGTTTCAAGTCATTTGGAGTTTGGAAGAAAAAGTTATAGCCAAAAGACTGAAAGTTGTTTAATGAAATACTCTGTTCATAAACTTATACAAGCAACTACCACCCTTTTACTGTAGAATCACGTTTTTGCATGTAATTCTCCACATTTTTGCAGCAACACTCCTCCATCTTCTTCCTTTATTCTACTTAATTCCTCATCACAAATTTATACCCCTACATTTACTCCATTTTTACACCCATGCAACTTATCTTATGCTAAAACAACTCAAAATGCATTATTAGTTACAATGCCAAAACCAGAAAAATTTTCAATACTATTCATCATCTTCTTCACCGAACTGCACTTCTTTTCTTTTTTCTTTTTTTCTTTTTTTTTGTTTAAGTTTCTTACTTCTAAACCATCCATACTACATTTCCATATCTAGAAAAATCTTGGCAACAAGTTAGAATCAAATTACACTTCAAACATTTAACATTTGAAGTTTCATAAATTTCCTTTCTCTCTCTCTACTGCATCCATTTTTTTCATTTTATTCCTTCATTACTTAGTATCCCCATAAATACTCACTTAACACAACTCAAATATACATCCATGCAATCCATTATCAAAACCAGAAATTAAAACTCACTTGCTTGCTTTCCAGTGAAAACTCCAACAGTGAGGTTGAAGAAAAGTTTTCGATCAATAGAGAGAAAAGCAAGGATAAATGATACAGATCAATCTCTGGACTGCTAAGAATACATCAATTATCAAACGTTTCGGTGATGGATGAGAGAAGAGAGCATTTTTGGTGTTAGAACTTTTCGGTGAAGAGTAAAACAAAAGCTTCAAAAACATATGACGACGTGGGTTGCTAATCCAACAACACATGTCACCCATGCATAAAGCCATTTTCACTCTCACATTTGTCTCTTATTCTTTCTTTCTTTTTTTTTGTCCAAAATACCCCAAAATTACAAAAATTTTCTAAAATTCACCAAAAATTCTGAAATAATAATATAACTCTCCAAATAAATTTTCAGCTCAAAATAATTCACCAAAAATTTTAAAATACCTGAAATGTATAAAAATTGCCAAATCACATTTAATACACTCCAATTTAATCCACGATTTCCATTTATAAACCAATTTACCGGGAAATGCCAATGAATGCATGTACAATCATATGAATGTGCAAAATAAATGTGTATGTCACAATTAACTTATGCATGACCTACTTTTTCCTAATTTCACATAAATTTATCATAATTTACTACTCTAGCCTTAGCATGGGTATCGGGATGTTACACAATCCCTATGTAAGTTACTTTAAAAATCTTAAATCAAAGAACAACTTATACAATCATTATAACAAGAATTCCAAAGGCATATAAAAAATATTATAAATAGGACATGTTTAGTGAACTTGTTCTTCAATAAGCACTCACATGTTTATTTAAGTATCTTTATACTTTAGTATATAAGATTGACTACTTCCTTTATAAGGGAAAAAAACATCATGCGTGTTAGTCTGTATACTCTATTAATGTCCAATCTTAATAGAACAATGAATAGGAAAATTTCATGATAATATATAAAATATATGAATATGATCTCATCATAATTTCATTTACAATATACATTTATCCCATAATCCTTATCTTATACATTAATTATTAAACCAATATGCATAAGTTAAAGAATACCTTTAAATATGTCACAAAAAGTATAACCAACCAATTGGATATCAGAACGTAAACCAATAATCTCATACTTGTATTAAACCAATCACTTAAGTATCTTATACCATATTTCCATATGATGATCATACTACTATTTAGATAATGATTTGGTGAGAGAATTATATATGATTCTTTATATTTATTACTTGCTTAAATCTTAAAATTTTAATCTCGATTATTATAAAAAAAACATAATTAAACCATTGGTGAGATCTTATTTCCTTTCACATATCTAATTGCTATAATGTTCTTAAGTATTTTACTTTCCAAATAATGTAAGGAATTATACTAAGTTCATTAAAGAACTGCTTGATATAAATAATCATTTCTAGTAAATAAAAAATGTAATATGGCTTGATTAGTAACTAATGCTACATTAGAACCTTTCTATCTCAAAATAATATTGTTCTAATTAAAATGTACCTTAATCGAGACTTACTTCTATCAAAATAAAGTTAATATCTATATGAACTTCAACATAAATATCAACTTATACATAAAAATATTTATTATTCTATGTATAAGTTGATATTTGTGTTGAAGTAAGTCTTGATTAAGTAGTTTGAGCTCCATTTTCATGGATTTAAACTTATACATTCTGTCATTTTCACCTTTTGAATGAATTTTACTCACATTCAAAAAAAAAAGTTGTTTTTAATACTTCCTAAGTGTCAAATATCGTATACACTAAACACCTTTAGAACATAATCTACATACTTGGACTATAATAGGTAAATAACTTATGTATCTATCTTTATGGAACTAGTTCTCAGAATTAAGTTCTTACTTTTTCATATACAATGAGATTTTCTTTTAGAATATCGTATCTTTAACAATTGAAAATGTGAACTATTGTTCTCTATAAGTAGTATGTCATTACACACTCCCATTAAGAAGGAAAATTATACTCTTACTATCCTTCTTATAGATATGATAAATACATATTCATCTCCAAGATAAAATTTTTATCATGAAAGTAAATCTTTCAATATCTTGTAGCCTTTTAACCATATAACAAATATATTAAAAAAGACACTAGTTCTAATTATATGTTCTTTTATAAGATTTATACCTTTTCAAATTTTACTCTCACTACTTATCTAAAGAATCATTCTCCTATAAGTATTCATTAAGATAAACATCTTGCTTAATATGGGTTGTAATATTATATTCAATGTATTTAGATATATCTAATAGGTGCAAATTATAGTATGTTTTATATGTTTTAAAGTATTTTTTCAGTGTTTTATTAAAGGATAATCATGTGTTTAAGACTTATAGTTTTGTTCTTGTTAGTTTTTTATATGTTTTGTTTGATTGATTGTAGTTTAAGGTAAGAATTAAATCTTGATAGTATGTTTCAAGGGTTGTTTGATATGTTTAGTGATGAGTGGAAATAGGAAAAATTAAAGAAAAGATAAAGAAAAAGCTGGAGAAATATGTCTAGCTCAATTGTGCAAAAGGAGGCAATAGAATGGAAGTCTCTGGTACGATAATGCAAAAGAGTAATAGCATGTTATGCACGATCATGCAATGTGTTTTCAAGGATGTGAGTTTTTTTATAATACTTTTCACGTTGCCGACTATTTTTGGAAGATAAATACATGGAAAAACCATAGACAAAACCCTTAAAGATATAAAAAATATATTTCACTTGACAATTGAAAAAGCATAGTTTAAGGAGATGAAAAGAGCAAAAATCTAAGAACAAGGTTGCAGATTTTCTAGTATAAGACAAAGAAGAGAAGAACTTCAAAATTCAATTCTTTACTCTTTTCTTGCTTCCTTATGTTGTTAAATATTAACGATGATTAAGTTTGGATACATAGTTACATCTATGTATTTCTTGATTTATTTTTTGAACTTTACATTTTTTAATAAGATATGCTTGTGATGTTTATTACTTTATATCCAATTTGAATTGAGAGATTGGATTGAATTAGTTATATTGTGTTGCACAGTAAGAGTTGGTGCCTCAATAGACCTATAAACATCAAACTAGCACGAAATTAAAGAGAGATCTTAATTTTTTATTTAATTCATAGGATTGCTTCAAATCTAGTTACATAATTAGAAAGAGTTTTGATAGATTAAGATATCATAATTAAATCTCTATCTATTTTAATTGTGATTATTTGATTAAATCTCGAGAGAGGGAAATCATAATTATTAGATCTCGAGGATCGAGTATGATTAAATCAAGAAGGTAAAGTGAAAAAATAATGATAGAAGTAATTCCTAATTTTCATCATTAATCAATTAACCAAATTTACTGCTGCAATTTCCGTTGTTTAGTTATTAATTCTTTGTTTTTAGTTTAATTCCTAGTTATTCATATTATTATTTTCCTTTAAAGAAGTTTATAAGAATTTTTAGGTGACTACTATAAAATTTATGCGATGACACTTTTTAGACTATAATTTATGATCTATATAATTGTAGTAAAGAAAATTTTTCAATTAAAACATTAACAAATTTTTGGCACTGTTATTGGAGATTTGTTTTTTAGCACATACTACAGTTCAAGTTACCTTGCTTTAAGGACTTTAACACTTTTCTTGTGTGATTGTAGGTGCACAAACATAAGATTTACAAGGAGTTTAAGCGAATTAAAAGATACACAAGTTTTTGACATCACCAAGCAAAAGAGGGAGGTTAAAAAAGCAAGATGCCAAAAAGCAATAGATATAGCAATGGCATAGGAAAGGAAACAAAGAGAACATCAACAAACCCTTATGGACTTCATGAGGCCATGGTTCAACATTAAACAATAAGGAATAATGAGACCACCAGTGCAGACCAACATGTTTGAAATCAAACTAGCACTGTTGTATGTGTTGCAAACCGATGTCTAACTTTACCAATTGACTAATAAGAATCCTAATGCTCATTTGGCTAACTTCTTGGAGATTTGTGAAACGCTCCTCTACAATGGGCTGGTAGAAGATGTAGATAAGATGAGGCTCTTTCCTTTTACTTTTAAAGATTGAGCTAAGTCATGGTTAAACTCTTTCAACTTAAAGAACGTCACAATATAAGAGTAACAGGTGCAAACTTTTTGGATAAATACTTCCCTTTAAGAAAGACCACTAGGCTCATAAAGGAAATCACTAATTTTTAGCAAAGTGAAAGGAAGTCATTATATGAAGCATGGGAGAGATTCACAGAGTTACAAAGAAGTTGCCCACATTATAATTTACCAAGAGAGTTCCTTTTACAAATGCTCTACAATGGTATGGATCCACCTACATGAGGCACCATAGATGCAACGATTGGTAGCTCTTTAATAAGGAAAACAATTGAGGAAATATATGATTTATTAAAAAAGATGTCAAACAATAACTGTCTATAGACATTTGAAAGAAGTAAATAAGAGCTAACCTTTAAAGATTAAAAGGGAGTGCTTGTTATGGATTCAATGAAAACATTACAGGCTGAAGTAACAAACTTGGAAAAACAATTGAACAACTTAAAAGTCACTTCTTTTAGCCCACTTAAGGCAATTTAGCATGGATGTGAATTATGTGGGCAAGAAAGTCTTGTCTCAACTGAATGCTTCCTAGTGAAAACAACAACATAAAGTAGCTCAACTTTATGGGAGCACAATATGGTCTAGTGGTGATTAACCTAAGATAAGCATGTCAATTATGAATTACCACAAGTGCACGACGTAACTGTAGCTAGTACCGGCAAGTATAAGTTGATCTTGCGAGGAGAGTGATTAATAATAGTTATTGTTATTCCATTATCTAGTCTATGAAATTTGTTGTGATTTTTAATTTAAAAGAAAATAAAACTAAAACAAGTAAAATAAATGGGCAATAATTTTAAATCACATATTTAAGGAAGCACTAAGAAAATTACTGATATTAAAAGATTAGTATTTAGGTTTCAAATACCCCTAAACCCTTAATAGATTGATCTTTTATTATGCAAACTCTTTTTTATTTATTGGACTGTGGAGACTCCTATGGTATGCTAATAGCTGACCATGAGTCTATTAATAACTAATTCTAAGGTTTTCAATCAAATTACTCAGGTTAAAGCTTAAAGGATTGCTTTACCAATTTTTTAATCCCTCTGTTAAGATTGACCCTAATCTGGAAGATTTATGTCATGTTATCTCTAAGGTTGCAATCAACTCCTTCCAGTTATAAAAAAATAGGATTTCTCAATCTCTATGTATGAAATCAGGTTGCTATCAAATACTTGGATATATTAGAATATAAATAAAAGTACGTAATTGGATCATAATATACCAATCACCAATTGTATTAACAAAAGAATCAAATTATATTAAAGTATCAACATAGGGTTCATCTAACCTAAATACTAACAAAACATTTAGTTACACATGTTCAAACATAAAATCAAACATAAATAGAAAGAAAAATGAATTGAAAACAATGGGTTTATATATTGGACCCCGAATTTTTAGTGAAAATTAGAAATATTAAAATGAAATGAAATTAGTGTTTTTGTATATGAATTGTGTTAGA
>JANZLX010000004.1:13583216-13598053 GCA_025531955.1 Erythroxylum orinocense | reverse complement strand
CCTAATCCCTTCTTCTTCTCTTCATTTCATTAACCCTAAGGCCCAAATTCTCCAACAAGCCTTTATGAAAAGCCCAAATTCTCTTCCTTTACTAATAAGCCCATAACAAAATATAATCTAATTCTAATTCTAATTTCTAATTCCCCTTTTTAGTACCACTAAAATAAATAAGGCTCATCTTCTAAAACACTAAAACACTTAAAAGCAAAAATTAGGAAATAAACAAAAGAAAAACAAACAAATAAATAAAAATAAAGAAAAATAAAAGAAAAAATTTTTGGGGCCCAACATTAAGGCTTTGAGGTAGAATTTAAGCTTAACAAGTAAGTACAAATCTGATTTTTAAGGCATGTGATTATGATGATTGAATTAGGAAAGATTGTATAAGATGTTGATGATGAAGTGAGCCGGAGTAAGTTAGATGAACGTGAATTCTTTTACATGGAAACTTTGATATCTTGTTGTGTTTTTTGAGTGTAACATGAGGGTTTTTGTTAACAAAAGTATCCTAGATGAAAATGGGATGTTGTTGGTTCATTTGCATGTGTCTTTGGCGTTACATTTTCATAATATGACTTAAGTGAGTTAATTGGAGTGTATAGCTCGTTAGATGGAGTGGTTCCACTAAATAGACATAGGTATTTTTGCCTTATCTTGATATGTAGTTATCAAAATGGGATGATTTTAATCTTAGATTAAACTAGATACATATATCTACAATTTTTATGAAGGAATTGAATTTAATTTCTGTCTCTAAGGGTTTTGAAATTTGGCTTGAAGTTGAGTACTAGTTGTTGTCTCTGTTTGAGAATAGTTTGTAGTATTTTGGGTATAACTCTAGTAATAATGAACCAAACTACATTAAATTTATGTAATTATAAACTTAATACATATAGGAACATTGTTTTAGAAGAATATATTGCCTAAATACCTCATTTTCTATGTCATAATGGCCATACAAAACTGACCCAGAAACCTACCTTGAGAAAAGTAGAAAATGGAGAATGAATGAGTACTTTTCTGTTCTGTTTTTGCATATACGAAAATGGTAGTTTATGGGCTGTTTTATGGATGATATAAGTTGGGAATTGAAGTATAATTGATGAGGAATTCATGCTAAAGATAGGTGTCATTAAGATGAATTCAAATATGGAAAATTGGAGTTGTAAGTGTGTTTGTAAAACAATTAATGTTAATGACATAAGTGAACAGAATTTTTGTAAGCATTAGTGTAACAAATATGGAAGCTAAATTAACCTGAAATGAAGTAACCTTAAGGGACATGAATCTGCAAATTTTCAGGTGTTATTGATGTCTTTAAGCTTGTTAAATTCGTGAGGTATTGAAGGTAGAAAAGTTACACACATTAGTGATTTTGTTGACAAATTCTGGAATTTTAGTTTCAGCCATGTGTACATGTTGAACCAGCTGAGACATTCACTCTAAATTGGTATATTTGGACTTGATTAAGGTGAGGAATGAGCCTAGATTGTTTCTTGATTAATTTTTTAAGTTTTTTATAAGTTTATATAGTTAATTGATGTCATTATATAAAGAATGGACTGTTTTGATGTGTTGAGTTCAAATCTGGAAATTGTGATTTATTGACGGAATAAATGAGTTCTTTTAATGCAAACATGATCTTAAAGGACATGATAAATGTTCATAAAGTATGTATTAATGCGTATTAAAGAACGTAGTGTAATTATGAATGAGAATTGGGTAAATGTATGAGTATATGATGCTGGAAAAAGTTTGGTGAATGTATAGATTTAGCTTGCTAAAATTCCAGATTTAAAATAACAATTGTGTGTGTTTTATAAGAGGCTTTTGATCATGGAAATTTTCAAGGATAAGTGTAAAATATGGTTGATAAATTTGGAGTAAATCAAGCTAACTTAAGGGTACAAACCAGATTGGAAAATGGTAGTATACAAAGTATGATGTTTGAATGGTCAAAATTTATGAATAGTTACATACCCGGAAAGGTCAATTGAGCATGCATTGAACATAACACATATACATGTGTATGATTGAGTAATTATTTGATTAACAAGTTACTAATGTGTACATATATGTGTATTTCATGATTTAGAATCACAAATTGACCGACAGCTTCCAGACATTGTCGGCTCGTCAAGGTAATAGCTATCTGGAGCATACTTTGAGTTAACCTAGATGTTTACTCACTATATTTGAATTGTTCTTAATTAAATATTAGATATTGAACTGTTACTGATATAATTGTGTTAATTTTGGACATTGATGGTCCGAGGAGTTTGATATTCGGGACTGTATTGGAAGTGTTTGCAAATTGAATGTGAATATGGAAATTGTGTTCATAACTATATGTTGAATGTCGGACTTAGATTCGATGAATATGCTATATGACTGTGCACACTAAATGAGATTTATTGATAGCATAATATATGATTTGATGCCTTTTCATTACATTGATATGCGTGATCAGATAAAGGAGTTGTAATCGAAGTGACCAACGTAAAAAAAGAGCTTAAAGCTTAAAAATGTGCACACAGAGCCATAAGCTCTACGATTAATGAGCCCGATATCCATAATGGGTACATGACATTATCTGAAATGAGCCCGTTATCCACAATGGAAATGAGATCGTTAAATAGGTGCTCGATCACAAAAAAATAAAAATGAAAGTTGAATCTTATTTGTATTACCTATATATACATAATGATTGTGAAAAAAATACTGAATTGGGTTGATATAGTGATCAGAAATACTTGTATCTATGTTGATTATATGAATGATTGAGGTTAGAGACTAGATTGTTCTAAAAAGATTATATGACATGTTTGTATTATAATGTGCTTATTGAGATATGATGTATAGCATGATTTGGTATACAAAACTGTGTGGGAATTGATTCAAGCTAATGTGATATACTTGTGAATTTGGTTGTATACCTGTGATGCTGTATTTTGACTCGAGTGAGCACATCGATGATGGTTTACTTATTGAGTTTGCAAAACTCATCAAAATTGCAACGTTATTTTTCAGGTATTGAGGAGACCTAACTTCTAAGGCAATCTAGTAGCAGTTTAGTATTGTCAATTTTGGAACCAGGAATAACTCAAAGGTCTAGTCAACTGATGTCTGAGAAGTTTGCATAGATTATTTCGTGAGGTATTGAAGGGCGTTAGTGTTGCTTGATTAATTGGTTAAGATTTTGATAAATTTATGAATTTACTTGATGTCATTATCTAAAGAATGGACTGTTTTGATGTGTTGAGTTCAAATCTGGAAATTTTGATTTGTTAACGGAATAAATGAGTTTTTTTTAATGCAAACATGGTCTTAAAGGACATGAGAAATGTTCATAAAGTATGGATTAATGAGTATTAAAGAACATAGGGTAATTATGAATGAGAATTAGGTAAATGTATGAGTATATGATGCTGGAAAAAGTTTGGTGAATGTATAGATTTAGTTTGCTAAAATTCCATATTTGAAATAACAATTGTGTGTGTTTTATAAGAGGCCTTTTACCATAGAAATGTTCAAGGATAAGTGTAAAATACTGTTGACAAATTTGGAGTAAATCAAGCAAAATTAAGGGTACAAACCTAATTGCAAAATGGTAGTATACAAAGTATGATATTTGAATGGTCAAAATTTATGAATAGTTACATACCCAGAAAGGTCAATTGAGTATGCATTGAATATAAAACATATACATGTGTATGAGTGAGTACTTATTTGATTAAACAAGTTAGTAATGTATACATATATGTGTATTGTATGATTTAGAAGCACAAATTGACTGACAACTTCTAGACATTACCAACTCGTCAAGGTAATAGCTATCTGGAGCATACTGTGAGTTAACCTAGATGTCTATTCACTATATTTGAAATTTTCTTAATTAAATTTTAGATATTGAACTATTTCTGATATGATTGTGTTAATTTTGTCCATTGATGGTCTGAGGAGTTTGATATTCAGGACTATATTGGAAGTGTTTGCAAATTGAATGTGAACATGAAAATTACGTTCTCAACTATATGTTAAATGCCGGACATAGATATGATGAATGTGTTATATGACTGTGCACACTGAATGAGAGTAATTGATAGCATAATATATGATTTGAGCATTTTCATTACATTGATATGCATGATCAGATAAAGGAGTTGCGATCGGAGTGACCAACGTGAAAAAATAGCCTAAAGCTAAAAAATGTGCACACAAAGCTATAGGCTCCACGAGTAATAAGCTTGGTATCCATAATGGGTACGAGACAGTATATGAAATAAGCTCGGTATCCATAATGGATATGGGACAGTTAAATAGGCGCTCGGTCACAAAAAAATAAAAATGAAAGTAAAATCTCATGTGCATTGCACATATATATATCTTTACATATATCATGTGAATGATTGTGAAAAAAAGTACTAAATTGTGTTGATATAGTGATCTGCAATACTTGTATACATGTTGATTATATAAATGATTGAGGTAAGAGATTGGATTGCTCTAAAAAGATTGTACGACATGTTTGTATTATAATGTGCCTATTGAGATATGATGTATAGTGTGATTTGGTATACAAAACTATTTGGGATTTTATTCAAGCTAATGTGATATAGTTGTGAATTTGGTTGTATACTTGTGATGTTGTGTTTTGAATCGAGTGAGCACATCAATGATGGTTCACTTACTGAGTTTGCAAAACTCATCAAAATTGCAATGTTATTTTTCAGGTACTGAGGAGACCTAACATCTAAGGCAATCTAGTAGCAGTCTAGTATTGTCATATTTGGAATCAGGAATGGCTCAAAGGTTTGGTCAGCTGATGTCTGAGGAGTTTAGATAGATTAGCATCTCATTTCATATTGTATGTTTTTGTAATGTAAATATATGGATTATGAGATGTAATGACAATGTAAATAATGTTTGTTAAATGAAATGAGAAATGTTGAACTTATGATCACTTATGTTCTGTATGATGCCATAATAGTGAATATGATTGCTCTAACATGCCATTCTCATAAGGTATGTTCTTAATTGTCCTCTGGATGTTCAGGTATATGTTTTATGGTAGTGGTGTGTTATAGATGCCATATTAGCTAGAGAACCAGTGTGGATGTCATGTAATATTATTTCAGGTTGATCAAGCTTCCTAAGCATAACAGTCTTAACACTATAATAAATCACCGCCTGATGCTTGGACAACCAATCTATAATCAAAATCAAATCAAAATCATAAAAAGGTAATCTAATCAGAGTTGCTATATATTCACATGCTTGGATCATAACAAGACAATTTTTATATACCTGATTAACCAACACACTACTACTCAAAGGATTGGTTACCTGAATATCATAATCTAACTGATCTATATGCATCTTTCTATCAGGAATTTCTCTAACACAGATATAAGAATGAGTGAATCCAGGATCAATCAAAGCATGCATTTTATAATTAAAAAGAGAAACAACACCAACAATAACCTTAGGTGCATTCTGATCCTCACGAGATTTCAAAGCATAAGTTGGCGCAGAAGGTATAACAGGTCAATCAACATTTTCTAAATGAGTACTAGGATTAAGTTTGATCTAACTAGATCCTCCAAGACCTCTACCTTGTCCTCTGTTTCCAGCAAGTGCATGAAAGGCCTCCCTACTACCTTGTGATGTCAGAGACTGTCTCATAGGGCAATTGGCTATCAGATGGTCAGTGCTGCTACATTGGAAACATAAACCCGTAGCCCTCTAATAAGTACCCCAATGATGTATGGAGCAAAGAGGGCACTCCGAAGCACCAGAACGTCGACCCACAAAAGAACCCCCACTAAAAGCAGTCGATGAGGGAAAGTTTTGTCTCCTTTCTTGAGCTACAGATCTCTAAGTAAATTTTGATGCAGAGGAAACACCTTTATGACTCTGCTTGCCCGAGGATTGACCTCCTCTAGCAAAGCCCCTTCGTTGAGCCCTTTCTCTCTTCACCATCTCTTGCTTCTTTAACTTAATAGCAGCTTACATCCGCTGATGGCAACTCACTTGCTGCAAGAGAGTAAATACTACTAAATGTTCTTTGATCGAGTCATTCAAACCATCCTCAAACTGATGACACTGAAACTCCTTAGTAAGTACAGTTTCAAGTGCATACTTGTTGAGTTGATTAAACTCCCTGTCGTACTTAGCAACAGATAGGTTTCTCTACTTTAGGTTCAGGAACTACTTCCACTTCTCCTTTCTATAAGCTTCCATCATATACTTGGCTTTAAACTCTTAGAAAAAGAAATCCCAAGTTAGAAGCTTCGGTAACTGAGAATTTCTCAAAACAAACTTCCACCATTCATAGGTTGCTCCCTAAAGAAGAGAAACAACACAGTGCACCATCTGATCTAGTGGGCAACCAATTTCATCTAACACCCTTTTCACCTTCTCTAACCAGAATTCAACTCTTTCAAACTCCTCCAAAGATATTCCAATAAATTCCTCAGCTTTATACTTCCGCAACTGATCAATTAGATCCTTGAGTGTCGTCATATAGTGTAACATTGTCATCATGTCTTGCGACAGCTTAACCAAAGCCTCCCCTTGAGTTGGAGGTAGAGGTGGTGGTATTTCATCTCGATTCACCCCAGAGGGTCCATATATAGTTGGACGACATCGCTCAGGATTATTACTCTCAGCAACCTCGTCAACGGCTCCATGAGATCTTTACATATTTAATTCTATAACCAAAATATAGGACAAACCACATTAGGCCAAACACAACTGTTATATCCACGTATAAGCAATAGTTAAGCGCTGGTTAAAACTAGAATTGCCTAGACTAGGCTCTGATACCAAACGATGTCACACCCTCATAGCCTTTGGGAACATAAGCAGGTGCCACACAAAAAAGACTTAAAATAATCCAAAACACACTAAACATTCCTTACATGCATTTCCAAAAACTCAAGCAAACAAACATTACAATCCATTATGAGTTATTTTGTAAACAAAACATAATATACGTCATACATAATGAATTTATCAAAATATATGCCATATATATTAAATCCATCCTATAGTAAGGTTATTATAAATCATTTGTAGAAAATTACAAACCTTATCCACAAATATACAAAATGTCACATCACATTAAATACATCTCAAAAACAAACTCATATATACATCTTGTCAAATCAAAACACATCCTCCTTTAGCCACTGCAGTTGTCCCAACCTTAAGTCTTCTTATCAGAACCTACAAGGAGGCAAAACCACCATGTTAAGCATAAAGCTTAGTGAGGATTAACTAAACAGGATACATAATGGAGACTGTTTCTAACAGTTGTCTAATATTCACATGTTCAGGATCAAATCATATCCTAAATAGTCTTTAGTTATTCATATTCAAGAGCAACACAAACATTATGTGTCTTAGAACAGTCTATGATTCATCAATACAGAACAAAACATATAAATATCATAACATAATGTCATTGCTTCATAACAGAATGCACAAGTCTCAAAACAGAACATAATTGTGCCAAAACATATCAGAACTTGTATTAGATCATAATTCATCTTGTATTAGATCATAATTTATCTTATTTCAGAAAAAACATGTTTATAACAGAATCGAACATATATCAAAATACAAACTAGGTTAGCCTACTAATCCTTTTTACAGAAGTGGGTAACGGGACCGGAATAGAAGATATCATGATTGGTAATATAGAATAGGAGAGACTTATGTCTCAGTATCAAAAGGCATTGTTATGTCAAATATTAGTAGACACCAAAGTGTCGATATCAGGAAACACCGAAGTGTCAATATCAGGAGACACCGAAGTGTCACAGGAGTAGCTACAGACCCTTCCAGGCATGCCTATTTACCCACAACTAGGACTTATCATTTTTAAAACAATCCAATTCAGATTTCAGAATCACAAGCAAATAATGTAGTGTATAACATATATCTTTATTTCATTTTTTAAAATTGAACATATTCATTCCCTTTTGATCAAAGTCAATATGCCTTATAAACATAAGCATTTGCATAAATATATCAATGAAAATTAAGTCATTACGTATTACATAACATCATAGAAATTCCCAAATTACAAACATCTATATCCAATCCACATCACATAAAACCCTAGGAACACATTTGAATTCTTAAGAACACATTCATCTTGAACATACCATACATTTTCAAATTAGACACATTATTAATTAATCACACATTTTTTAAGTTATTACCTCAATTAATAGTCCATAACGAGATTAACTTCTACTCAATTAATCCAACATCATGTAGGCTCATTTTCAATATCAATTAAGTTCAATTAAACCGTTACTAAGTGCCCTAACCTTATATATGTCAACAATTGCACAAAACCAAGTTTTTCAGCTTATTAACCCTTTTCCACAACTATAGAAATATGCCCTATAATTCCCACGATCGTGGGATGAGTGAACTGAAGGTTCATCCATCCACAACCTTCAAACTGCTTCCAAAACTTAACTCCTTCATACACTTTTAACACCCCTTCACCATAGTTCATCAATTCCACCTTATTCATGCCTCAATTCCACATCAAATCCATGTCCAAAACTAATTCAAAAATCATTCATTAAGTAACTTACAAATCAATACCTTCCATACATCAAAACCAAACCAGAAGTTATCATACAAGGATCATTTTTCAACATTCATTTATTATCATCTTAACACATATTCTATTCAATTCAAGTATCAAACATTTCATATTATAACATGAAATCAATTTTAGCATTCCCTTACCTTTTTAAATTCAAAGAACAATTCCAAAGAAGCAAGTCAACTAGTCTTCCAAGTAACCAAACACAACTCCTAGACGAAGGTGCAAATTTCAGCACCAACACAACAATAACACAGAAAATAGCAAAACCTACTTCTTGATACAGTAACTTACAAAGATTCCAGGTGAAGATGATCTAAAAACAAGCAAAGTTCCAGAAGTTGAGAGGAAGTGAGAGGTTTCGGTGGTGAGAAGCAAAGGATAGAGAGAAGGTAACAGAAACACCCAAATGAGCTAGAATGAATCTACACTTGCTTAAACCTTATGATGCGAGGTGTCCTCATTTTTAAAAGGCACATGTTATACATGAAAGTGTGCTACTTTTCCTTCAATGAATCCATCTACATGTCTTGATGTGTGGCTACCAAATGTCAAAATTAAATTAGGCCACTTGTCACTCAACCAACGTTGCAAAATGTCAATGCATTAGTGATGGAAAATGTCACTAACTTATGGGCTTAGTCATTCTAATTTTCCATATACCAACTTGACTTGCCACTTGACAATTGTCCTAGTCTAAATGCAAATTTTAAAACCTCAATTCTCTAATGGTATCAATTAATTCCAAATCACTAAGTATGATCAATTAAACCAAAATTCAAGTCATATGCAATTCTCAATCGTATTACAATTTTTAACACCTATCATACATATATTTTCATAAACATGTAACATGCCAACTAGGGTATAATTTGGGGTCTTACATTCTAGATTTATTAGAACATAAGTAGAAACATGAAATTGAATTACAATATACCAATCAAACCAATTGCATTAACAAAAGAATCAAATCATATTAAAGTATCAACATAGGGTTCATCTAACCTAAATACTAATAAGACATTTACTTACACATGTTGAAACATGAAATCAAATATAAATAGAAAGAAAAATCAATTGAAAACAATGAGTTCATAATTCTAAATCTCCCTGGTTGTGTTTTATCAAGTATTCTTGTCATGTAGAGGTTTGATCTTGTATTTTGATGGATCTTTTGTTGAATTCCTCTTGTTTTCCTGCTTCATTGGATCAAAATCACCCCTTGAGTTGCCTATGAGATTTTCAAAATGCCTCTTTCTGTCTCTTCCCTAGTTTGCCTTTGAAAACTTCTTTATATTTTAGGGTTTTGGTTAATGCACCTTTTGATGCATAAAATTCTTTGAAAATCACAAATTTGCATGGCCGGGAAGAAGTGTACGGGCTGATGCATGGCCGTGCATCCCTTTTGTGCTTCAAATCTTCATTTTATGTCGTGTTTTCCTTTGAATTCTTCTCCTTTAAGTCTGTGAAGGCAATTGTACTATATAAACATACTTAAAGTGAATTAAGTACCAAATATGCAATAAAAGTATAAAATATAAAAAAAATACATCAAATATAAGGTATAAATATGATCAATTATGCATTTATTATGTGGTAATAACCCTTATTCCAATACCTATAATCATGGGTAGAAGAACAACGTAAATTTTTCTTGGTCTAACAATGCTGCAAGGAATCTAATGAAAGCACAAGACCCACTAGGATTTCAGCAAGAAAGGCTTGATTCTTTGGAATCAAAGATGAATAAATTGATGGATGTTTTAAATTTCAAATTCATGAGACAAGATGAGAATCAAAAGAGGATGAAAATCAAGTTCAATCAAATTGAAAAGAACCATACATCTTCCATTCATAATCTAAAGGTTTAAGTCTAAACAAAATATGAGGCATTTCTGGAGCAACATAGAGTCTAATCCAAGGTCTGAAAGTCATCACATTTAATAATAAGAAAGAGTTGGAAAAACCATCTAATAAGAAAGTTGAATCCCACTAAGTAGAAGACCAAGAGAAAAAGGGCAAAGAAGAACAGAAGAAAGAGGAAACTCCATATGCTCCCCCTTTCATATGCAATAAAGATTCCATTTCTATAGAGGCTAAAGAAGAATCAATTAGATGTGCAATTTGAAAAGTTTGTATAGAAGTTAAGAAATTGCATATCAATTTGTCTTTTATGGAATCTTTGAAACATATACCCAAATACGCAAAGTTTCTTAAAGACATCTTATTGAACAAGTGGACTTTGGAGGACAATCAAATAGTCTCCTTGACTGAAAGCTATAGCTCCATAATTAACAACGACATGTCCTCAAAATTGAAAGATCCAAGGAGTTTTACTATACCCTAGATTGTTGGTAATTTAGAATTCTTTAAGTGTTTATGTGACTTAGGTGCAAGTATTAATCTTATGCCTTTGTCAATTTTTAGGAAATTGGGGCTAGGAGATGTGAATCCAACATCCATGCTTATTCAATTGGTAGATCAATCTATAAAGAAACCACTTGGCATGCTGGAAGATGAGCTAGTAAAAGTGGACAAGTTTATTATTCCTGTGGGTTTCATAGTGCTAGACAGTAAAAAGGATTAGAACTGTCTATTAATTCTTGGTAGAACATTTATAAATACAAGAAAAGCTTTGATGGATGTTTATAAAAGGAAATTTATTTTTTGGATTAGTGATGAGAAAGTTGAATTTAATATGAACAAAGTAATAAAGAATCTGAAGGAAAAACAACTCTTGTATGAAGATTGATATAGTGGATGAGTGTATAAAAATCAAGATGAGTGTAATAGAAAAGAAGTTACTGTTGGGGAAGAAGATGAACATGAACTTGGAAAGGAGGACTTGAGTGACAAATTAAAATAGGAATTATTAGTAAGGAGGGAAGCACCGATGATACCCTCCATTAAGAAACATTCCAGTTTAGAGTTGAAAACAGATGGGGAATAAGGAAAGAAGGTGTTGGAGATAATTAAAAGGATAATGAGAGCCATAGGATGGAAAATTTTGGACATAAGAAGCATAAGTCCTAATATTTTGATGTATAGGACCTTAATATTCAAAAGAAGAGTTGGTTAAAAAATTAAGTTGAAATGGTCAAACTAGTGACCTTAAAAGTAGCATGTTATGTTCTAAGTATTTTTATATAATTTTATGTGCATTTATTACCTTATTTTTATGATTTTCTTATGAATTGAAATGATGGATGTTCATGGCATAAAGTGTGTTTAAATTCCTTCTCTAATGCCATCACTGCCATAATCCCCATAAGTATTCTTGCCCTTGCTTATTTTCCTTTTATTTTTATATATTTTTAGGACACTTGTTCGAATGCACTTATAATTAAATTCATTTAAATTGGTAGACATCAGTAGTAATCTTTCCTAAGAGTAATTGACTAGAAAGAAGTGATGTAGGTAAAATGAGGAAAAAAAACAAAGTGTGTTGTATAAATATGTTAAATAAATTTCCAATTTTACTAGCTCATTTAAAAAAAGGGGTTTAAAATACAACCAATAGCTAGTTGTGAGTTTTGATATAACTAAGTAATTAGAGGCATTCACAACAAAATGTCTGTCTTCGTGTCAAAAGACTAGAATGACACTCTAACGAAGCTTGATAATATGGTGTTGACAATAAAAGTGAAATTATGAATCTTCTTGTTAAATGCCAAAATAAATTTCATGAATGGGTATTTAGTGATGTGCTATCTCTTTAATCGGTATATAAGAGTGATTCCATGTTTACAAGTGTCAAAGATGTATGAATAGATGTCAATATTTTAGTTGATATGTGTATTTAAATCAAAGAATTTGAAAATGACTTGTAAGAGTTAGTGTGTTGGAACTTCTTCAAAGATTAATGTTTATGGCTAAGTTAATTTCATGAAATTTGATGTCACTGTACCATTATTGCACTGTTGCATGATTGTGTGTTTATGTGTTTATGTGTTTTGTTTGTTTTAACATTTTAGTTCTGCTTAGGGACAAGCAAATATTTAAGTTTGGAGATGTTGATCGATGTTAATTATAATATGTTTTATAGGTATTAGAGTATGTTTTTAGTGTTTTCTTAAAGGATAATCATGTATTTAGGACTTAGATTTATAATCTTGTCAGTGTTTTTATATGTTTTGTTTGATTGTTTGTTGTTTAAGGTAAGAATTTAATCTTGATTATACGTTTCAAGGGTTTTTTTAATGTGTTTGATGAAGAGTGGAAACAGGAAAAATTAAAGAAAATATGAAGAAATATATTTGGCACGATCGTGTATGACCATATACGATTGTGCCCAAGAAGGCAGTAAAATGGAAGCCTCCCATGCACAATCGTGCTAGAGACTTCCATTTTACTGCCTCCCATACACGATCGTGCCAGAGAGTTACAATAATGTCATGCACGATCATGCAAGGTGTTTTCTAGGATGTGAATTTTCTTATACTTTTGATATTTTGGGGGTTTTTTTAGAAGTTAAACACATGATAAAGCTAGACAAAACCATAGAAGACTCAAGAGTACATAAACAAGAGAAGTACATCACTTGATGGCTGCTAAAATATAATTAGAGGATATCAAAAGAACAAAATTCTTGAGAACAAGGCTGCAGATTTTTCAACTCAAAGAAAAGAATAGTAGACTTCAAGATTCAATTCTCTACTCTTTTCTTATTTCCATGTTGATGTTAGATATTAATGGTACGTAAATTAGATATATAGTTACAATTATTGATTGCTAAATTCTTTTTTAAGAATTACTCTTGATTTATTTGTTGAACTTTATATTCTTGATTTAATGAAACATGCTTGTGATGTTTATTGCTTTATATTTTTAATCAAGAGATTGGATTGGATCACTTATATTGTGTTGAAAAGCAAGAGTTGGTAGCTCAATAGACATATAAACATCATATTAATAGACAATTGAATAGAGATCTTAATTTTTTTATTAATTATTCATAGGATTGCTTTAAATCTAGTTGCACAGTTAGAAAGAGTTTTAATGGATTGAGAGATTACAATTCAATTTCTATTTATTTTAATTGGGACTACTTAATTATATATCGAGAGAAGATAATAGTAATTATTGGATATCTAAGATTAGGTATGATCGAGAAAGGATAATTATAATTATATATCTAAGATTAAGCATGATTAAAATAAGGTGGTAAAGTGAAAACAATGTTACGATTTGTATACTTGTAGTAAAGAAAAACTTTCAATTAAAAAATTAACAATATCTTGACTTTTTATTATCCAATTTAGTTCTAAACTTATTGAATAAAATATGCTTAAACTAAGTGTGGCATCCTAAAACTATTAACTTTGAATCTTTTAAATTCTTATCATTTCATATCTAACATGGAATCTTATTAATTAGTTTAATTGGATCTATCGAAGGTAAGTATTCTACTAGGCATAGTTATAGAAGAAATATATTTTGCTTCATATAAATCTCATATTGTATATTCTTCCTTACATAAAACCATACAATTATGGAACTTAGTTGTAGAGGTATTCGCCAGAGAATCTTATTCCCTTAGATAACTAAAAAGAATTTAAAAACTTACCATATTAATCTGATCGAAGTACTTTATTATTCTTAATGCTTCCTTTCTCCTTAAATTTAAATATTTAAAATTTTTTAAAATTTAAATTGATATTTTAGTTGATACATATGACTATATTAATAAAGTCATTAGTAAACAAGTGATCATCCCTTTATGAATTATTATTACATCTCAAACATCATATGTATAAGATTTAACAATTCAATGTCATAATCATGCTATTATTAAAGGTTGATTTGGTTATCCTTCAATTTAGTAAGCTTCAAAATTTTCTATATATATATGTATGTATGTATGTATGTATGTATGTATGTATGTATATGTATGTATGTATGTATGTATGTATGTATGTATGTACTTGAATGAAACGTTATGATTCTCATTATATTGATTAAATCATCATAGAATAAAAAAGATTATCTTGTTTATCTAACTTCATATTCTTGCAATTTATGTTACACACAAGCCTCCTTTGATTTAATACATAATAACAATTTATGTAAACTTAGTTCGACTACTTTTACTCAACAATATATTTCTTATCATGCCTTGAACATTATCGTAATATTGAATCCAAATTTAGTATCAAATACTCATACCCATGAATTAAATATATATCTATATATCTATATCTATATA
>JANZLX010000004.1:13553964-13567111 GCA_025531955.1 Erythroxylum orinocense | reverse complement strand
CAACCTTGAAAAGTCCTTTGATTCATGATTTTGCATGTGAACATTAGTGGTGGAGAAATGAAATGATATGCAAAATTATGAATTGTTATGATCATGAATGATGTTGAGTGTATCCGTGAATATATTTTAGTTAAACACATTTTTCGAGTTTACCATTAGATTGTTCAGTTTTCGAAGGTGATGCTTTTTGATTGATCATGAGTAAAAGCTTGGAATGTTGATTTCTTGCTATGATTTCTGAAAGTCACTTATCTTTGTTTATGATTATATTGTCTTGAAAAATATGAGAATTGAGTAAATGTTTCGGGTATTTGAGCTTAATTTTAATGTTTTGCCCGAGGACGGTCAAAAGCTAAGTGCGGGGAAAATTGATATGTGTTTAATTGTTGATATTTTAAATCATTTACACTTAGCAACTATTGACATAAAAATGCTTAAGATATTCACTTTAATTTATATATTATTTTAGGTACAATTCGGAAGCAAAGAAATTAAAGTGAGTCGAAAGCAAGAAACTTGGATCATTTTCTGAAGATTAATATCCACTTGCTTTTATGGAGAAAGAAGAAAAAACAATAATAAAAGACAAGAAAAATGGAAAATAAAGGAGCAACGCACAAGAGGAAAATGAGGAGAGCAAATTAAATTATCACTAAACAAGAGGAATTGAATCAGCTGGAGGCGGGATTTTAATTGAAAAAAAAACACAAGAGGCAACGCATACGGACAGAAGGTAGTAGATGCTACACTAGTTACGCACAGTAGACAAAAGAAATAAATACAGTGGAAACAAAAGAGGCACGCAGGCACACAGAGGAACTACGACGCAACAATATAAAACACTGAAGAAAAATTAAACGAAGAGGAGCGGAGAAATTAAAAAGCAAGCAAAAGGTTTTAGGAGGTATTATTGATGTAGACATTTAATGGTCTAATCAACGTGCTCCAGCGGCGGCAACACAAAGCAGAGGCGCAGCTAAGAAGCTCCAGGCGCTGGGGCAGGCGTGGAAGGCTACTGGCTTGGCTGGAGTGGCTTGCGGCTAGAGAAGGAGAGCAATGCATAATAGAGGCAACATATAGAGGCCGCATAGAGTAGGTGTGAGATAGAAGCAATAGCGCTACTGGAGAGAAGGAAAAAAAATGTAACAAGCTCAACAATTGAGAGGTGCAGTGTTGGACAGTGATCAATAGGGGATTTTTGGCTAGGGATTAAGATGGAGTTGAAGCATTTTTTCAGAAATTATTCATGAAGGGCTAGGCATCCCAACGCCGATTCAGAGGTAATATTGAAACCGACGACTCAAGTTAAGTATTTTTTTATTATTTTGTTGTGTCTTTCTCTCATTAAAAATTAATTGTGGTATCCTATTTTAATTGATTTGGGTGTTGTGTATGGATAATAGGATTTTTATTATTTTTTGGTTATTTGTGTATGAAGTCATTGGGTATTGTGATTTGATAATTTTAATGCGTTCATTGAATTGCTAATTGCAAACTCATTGTTAGAATTTCGATATAATCCGTAATTGTTATATTGAAATTCACGTGTAACGCCTAATGATTCGTAATCATTAGAGATAACATGACCTAGGTTAAATGACGCATTGTCTGTGGTTGTTGCCTTGATTAATCGGTTTTCCTAATTCGTAATACTACTACTTAATTAAATCTATAGATCGTATCCTAGGTTGTTCAGTGGTTAGGTTTAATTAACGATCGTATCTTGATTAAACAAAATTTAAGGGAAAACTTAGGTTAATTTTTAACCCACGATTAATAGTTTCTAGAAAAGGTTAAAGAACAACAAATTAATAAAATATGCATAGTCAGGATGTAGGCCAAGATTGAATCAAAGAACCAAGTCCCTACTGAATTCCCTACATCTATTATTTTTGCATGTTTTCTTTAATTAGTTTTTATTAGTTAGTTTTATTTTATTTTCTTTTTTCAAAAATCCAAAACCCTCCTTTTCCTAAACACCGATTAATTTTATTTCATAAACTTTACACACACTCCCTGTGGGATCAACCTAGACTCACCATTATTACAGTAGTAGTCTAGTTATTTTATTTTGACTAGCGTAACGATGCGCGGTCAGTAGCCATATTTCATCGGCAAAATAGCAAGGATAATTTTCCTCCACCTTTACTGACAAATATTTTGTGTGTTGTAAAGTGCCATTTTTCTGACAACTTTGCCAATAGATAATCAAATTTTATCGCTAATTTACTACGGTAATTTGTCAATCGATAAGTTATAATGTTCTTGTAGTGGTCTCCAATTGTGTTCCTTCTAATATAGTTATATAATGTAAAAGCTGTACAAATTATTCTGTTTTGTTCCATCAATGAATACTTAGGCATTTTCTTTAATATCTTCCATCTAGCTTTAAGAACACCAAAAGCTCTCTCAATATAACTTCTTAATGACAAATGAACTCGATTAAAAACTTCTCAAGATCCTCTTAGTTTTGACACCTTGTCTTTAGGTAAGGTGTCAAATATCCTTCTCTTTCCGGATAGCCTTTATCAATTAAGTAATATTTACCTAAGTCCCATAGAGGTAATATAATTAATACAAATGATAACATAAAAAGTCTAAATCATGAATAAAAATCCTATAAATCTTAAAATTACCTATCAATGATTTTGAAAATTTGAGTCTCGAATTATCGATTGTATTAAGGAAAATACGAGAATCATGTGCTGATCCCTCCTAGCCTATTAATTGATATGTGATAGTAAGTCAAAGTTATATGCTGCCAATACATTTGTAGTCGTTATTCCTTTCCATCCTCTATATCGCATTTGATCCTGCTCTGCAACAACTACCGCTATATGTGTACCATTAATAGCTCCAATGCAATCCTAATATAAAAATAATCATAAGATGATAAATAAACCATTTTCAACGAAAAATATAATAAAGGGGGAGGGGTAACATATTCAATTACCTTAAAATGTGACATATATCTAGCATCATTGTCAATTTGTAGTGGAATCTCCTTGAATCTATGGTTTTTTTTTGGTATGAGTATATCCCTTTGAAAATCCATCCATAACACTTAAAAATTCTTTGAAAACTCTACTCACAGTTTCACTATAATGTTAAAAGCGCTCTTGGGTATCTGTACTAGGGGCACCTTTATTTAGGACATATACTAATAAACCCACTTTTTCCAAAATTGACATCCAATCTTAAGGCCTCAAACCACAATTATTTTCCAAAACCATGCATAATTGACGAAATGTATTTGGATTCATTCTAAATGTATTAAAACATCATTTTTCATGACCATCCAATAATTCATTCATCCATAATCCTCCTATTAGATAGGAAGTCATGCATGGTTCCTTGTATATATGATTTAAAAAATACATACCCATATAACCCGCTACACATGCCATCAAATCCCAAAACTCATTCTCATTGTCCAAAAATTGTTTAATTTCTAGAATTTATATAATTTTCATAACATTATCATCTATACCTACAAACCAACAAGTAAATTATACTCTAAATAAACATGACACTTATATTTAATGAATAAATAATATAACACATAATAAAATTATAGATTACTAACAAGATAACATAACATAATAAAATAAGATAATCAAGTTCATAGTTTCTTAAAACACACCATTTCAATATAAGTGCACAAATAATAAGAACAATAAACTAAAGATAGGAATGCATAGAAACTATGTTTAATGTTTCCTATGCTCCTCACTCTCATACATAAACTTAATCTATTCAACTCGCTTTTATCATGTGGTAATATGAGACGATAATGTCGTCATCTGATCATATTCAACCCAAATGTGGGATGAAGTTTGTTCAACAATTTCAATGTTCGAGTTTGCGTAACCCAACAATCTCTTTCTATTTTCTTTTTTAGAAGCCTATTTTCACCAATCAAATCCACCTAATCACTTAGAATCGAAACCATTGTTTGTCCTTAGACCCTTTGTAGACCCATTACAGCTAAGTTATCAAGAAAAAATGGAGATTCTTTTACGATGAACTACCTAATTCAATCAACCGAGTTTTTCGTAGAAACTGTGGTGTCAATTGTGGAGAAGATGAAATTATGGTCTTCAGATAGACCAGATGCAGTTTTGGCTCTTCTTAGAAACCATGGATTCACTAAGTTTCTAGAACCAATTATAGTTGGAAAATATCCAGCAGAAATGCAAGACGTTCTACAATCTAATTTGCCTGTGTATAGGATGCTCTAACTATAGCTACCACTAGTTCATAGCATATAGGATGCTCCAAATGTGGTACATGGGCTGATGGGCAACCCCTTTCTTTAGAGCAGCTAAAATAGAACCATCAAATATGATCCATTTTCGTACAATCCTATGTTTCATGTTTCTATCTTCTTCAGGAGAATCAAAATAAAAGTTAACTGAATCTGAAGGAGGGAAGACGGATGGACAGTCAAACTTGTACCTAGGTCCATCATTGTTGTCATCTCTAAAATACATTATGCTATTCCTATAGATTTTGGTGAGAATGATGTGAAAGGATAGAGAGATGTGATAAGAGAAAGTATAAAGAGAAGTGATAAGAGAAACTAGATTAGACGAATTAGAACTCCATGAATTGATCTTTGCAACTCAACCTGTTTCTTGATCAATCCTTATTCCAATATGCTTCTATCACTTCTTTCTTTCCATGATGCACTATTTTGCAAATGCATCTTGTAGATGCAACACTCAGACCCATTAGGACCAAACCCACGAACAAATGAACACATCCTTCTTGAATCTTACTAAAGCAACAATAATAAAAGCTCCATGTTCCCAAATATAGTTGGTCATATGCTGTTTGGAGAAGGGTTGAAAGGCTATGCCCTTGCAACTTTCTTAGCTTTTGAAGTAAGAGTTAAGCTCGAAATTGTTTTTAAAGAATTTGGAAAGTTTTAGGTGACTAGGAAGCAGTGACGGAGCCAGGAATTTAAGATAGGGGGGTCCAAAATTTAATTTTTTTAAATTTTAGGAGGCCCAGTACACCACTGACCCTTAAATAACTCTATCTTTATATATATATATATATATATATATATTAAAAATAATTTTTAAAAAAAACTTGGAGAGCCCAATGACCCCTCAAGTTTGTATGTAGCTCCGTCACTGCTAGGAAGTAGTGCTTGTGCCTGAATATAAAGCTCTAAGAAAGTATTCGTGGCAGGTTGGTAATGGTGGGTTGTTGTGAAGATGGGGTTGATTTGTAGTTCTTTTGAAGCTCTTTTCAGAGCTCTTAAGAATGTCAATATAGGTGTGTCTTTTATCAGTAAACAGGGCTTCAAACTTAGACGAGGACATGCACACATTAGACGTAGGTGTTGAGTAACTTATCTACCAATCTTTAACCTCATCAGATACACCTCTTGTGTACATCTACTAATCTCACAATTTTAGGTGCTAGTTACTATTGACGTATGCATCACAATACATCTACTGTTCTAAATCAAAGCAAGGCCATGTTATGAAACAAAGTTAATGAACAAATTGGAGGTGTTAAGAAATATGGGAAGACTGATATAAGAAAGAGACGGACAACAACAGAAAAGTTTACCTGCCAGTCTTTAATCTTGTAGTTTGATACACTACTAATCTTATGATTTTAGGTGGTAGCTATTAATAAAGTTAAATTTCTATGTGCGATTAGAAGAATGAAATTTATCAAAATAGGATAAAATTATCTCTATTTCTATTTTTATCTCTATTTATCTCTGTTCCTATCTCTTTAATAATTTGTAATAATTTTTGGATACAATCGTCTCGTTTCTTAATTTTTAAGCTATTGTTTGAAAATTCTATTAAGTTGGGTTTAATTTGCAAACTAAATTCGCTGATTACTAAACATAATTATTGGTTGTTTGACGAGGTCAAGCAATCAAATTAATCTTAATTTACTAAAAAATAGCTGATTAATTATTTGTCTAATATCTTTCCCTTCACTGCGGGTTATCAGGTGACGCAACTTCAGTTTATTTAACAGATGCTTACCTCTTATGGTTAGTAGATATATCTACCGACTCGATAAGCATAGACTTGCTTCAATTGCTTTTATTTCAACAAAAGATAAAAGAATAGTCTTGGTCAGTTTCTAGTTTGTTCATGCTGTTTCTTGGTGTATTATTGATTAGAATGGGGTATGACATCTTGGGAGTAGAATGGGGTATCAAATCTTGGGACCCTCCACCACGTCTAAGTATCATATCAATCTCAAGATGTAATTCTTAATTGATTCAAGTTCCTAACAATAGTATATTCCTGTAGGATTGTCTCACCGGGTTTCGTGTAAAATAAAATATTTGGTTCTCTTTCTTGCTTTATTTGTATTTTGTTTGTGAACGTTGACAACTTGGCATGCGGAAATCATCGGGAGACGTAGGGAGAGCCAACTTGACAAAAGCCTCCCAGTCCCAGCTCATGTCCCCACGTGCTTCTCAGTTTTACAGAACTTCTCAACGACCTGATGTGCCTTGCTACGTCCATAGAAAGTGACATTTCGTGGCTACTTTAAGGGCATGGATGATGGATCAGGAATATAGTAATATTGTCATCAAACAATTTCTTGTCGTTTTGCGAGGCATTGTACTTCTTCTTCCTTTTCTTTTCTTTTTTTTTTTTTTGCTGTTTGACCGGCAGGTTTTATGGCTCCGAATTACCCAAAAAAGAAACGTTTATCATATAATTATCTATAGGCACTTAAATTAATCATGCAATGATCTAGTTTAAATCGATGTTTTTAAAAGTGATTACTGGAACAAGAACGCAATCTGACAGCCGTTGAGCGTAGTTAACCGCTTTCTGGACCAATCAAGACATCGATCCCAAATTCAGACAAAAATCACACGTCTCACTTAGTAAATTTGGACCTCAATACTTGTTTTACTTGGAGAATTGGGAAATGGGCCCAAAAGCTCAGTCCAAAGGCCTACTAATATCATCCACTAGGAATTAAGCAAAAAATTGGAAAATGAAAATTTGTTAATAATACTTTGGATTGGTGAGATTGGGCTTGACAATAGACAAAATTAGATTCAGTTCAGCCTAAACCTAACTCGAGGCTGAAAATTGAAACAACTTCAAACTCAACTCCAATTCCTATCAATGTAAGTTAAACCCAACATATTTGAACTAAAATGAACCAGACTACCCTTATGCCAAACTAAGTGGAGCAGCAATTGCATGTTCAATCGTTTCATAGTCATATGTTGTTGATTACTAGAAAGATAAAGTTAAGACTCTAGAATCTAGAGCTATATATGTGTATATCCTTCTTAGTCATTGCTCCAAGTTTGATAGTTCACAATTGAAAAGGTAATAAAGGGAAATTAAGCTGCATTTTAGACATTTACAATTTAATCCAAAACTTGTTCCCTCCATAAATGTCATTTATTGGTTGAGAAATTTTAAACTAGGGTAAGTTACATGTCAAAACGAACCTAAATCCAAACCTGAAATCAATTATAAGGCTGAAAATTGAACCCATCATTATTATGCATAAAAAGTTTTAATAAGAAAGCTATAATAGCTTTAAAATAACAATAATACAACATTTATTCTTTAATTGTTACGTAATGATTTCAAATAAGATAAATTAACAATGTACTTGGTTTTTAAATAGAATCACTAACACATTGCCCTAAAACAATATCATAGGAACTAAACCAAAATCAATGGCACAAGTAATTATTAATCTTCTTCATCATTACATCATACTACTTCTTATATATTTTAAAAGAATTTATTATAAAAATTATACTCAATTTTGCAAATTTGATTAAATGAATAAATGATTGGTAATAAATAGATAAATCTTCATCATTGAAGTTTTTCTGGAAAAACATTCAAAATGATCTATAACATCATCCATATCCATGTCCTCTTCCATTATATTAGTTACAATTAAAAAGAAAATAGAAGATCACTTGATAAAGAATTATTAAAGTCATAAAAGTTTACACATTACAAATTATAGAGCGTATCTCAAATATTATCATTAAATACTACATTTAAGAACTCCCAAAGTTGTAAAATGAAACCAACTGCAATTAGGACTTATTATTCAATCACTAATACTAAAATTAGACTCAAAATTGATCATATATATTGGGATATCTAATAAATCTCATGCAATTATCTACATATTTAGATATTGAGCACGATTTAACTTCCACCACAATAATACATCAAAATTATTAATATTTGTTTCATAAACATCCACTTCGAAATAAAGATCCAACTCTATTTGATTATATGAAATCCTGGACATTTTTTACTTCATAAATTCCTTTAAAATAAAACCTAAACCTTCATTTGTTGAAGTAAGTGCTGTTAAGTTAAGAAGACTTCACTTCTATTAATTTTGGTGACAATCAAATAATAATAATCTTAGAAATGTATGAACTGTTTCGATAAGTTTGTTAAGTGTGCAAAAAATGTAAGTAATACTTAGCCATCCCAGAAGATACGTCAATAATAGATGATACACGTCATCATAGACGATACATCAACAACAGACGAAACGCAATACCACAATATTAGAAGATACAAAAACGAAGATACTCAGAACGTTAGATAGTTAGTTAGTTGGAGTTAGTTAAAGGAGTCAACTAAATAAAGATTTTTAGAAGATTCAAGAAGCACTTTCTCAAGAATATAGTTGAAGACTTAGGCTATAAATACAAGTTCTAGTCGAAGACTAGAACAACGTTGACTGCGCATCGTTACGCGAGTCAAAATAAAATAACTAGACCTACTACTATAGCAGTAGCGAGTCTAGGTTGATCCCACAAAGAGTATGTGTAAAGTTTATGAAATGAAATTAATCGGTGTTTATACTTAACGGGGGGTTTTGTATTTTTGGAATAAGAAAAATAAAATAAAACTACCTGATAAAAACAAAGTAAAGAAATCATGCAGAAAAATGATAAAGGTGGGGAATTAAGTAGGAACCCGATTCTTTAGTTCAATCTCAGCCTACACCCTAACTAAGCATATTTTTATTAATTTTTTGTTCTTTAACCTCTCCTAGCAACTATTAATCGTGGGTTAATAATTAACCCGAGTTTTCCTTAGGTTTTGTTTAATCAAGATACGATCGTTAATTAAACCTAACCATTGAATAACCTAGGATACGATCTTTAGATTTAATTAGACGGTAGCATTACGAATTAGAAAAATTGATTAATCAAAGCAACAATCACATACGATGCGTCATTTAACTAGGTCATGTTATCCCTAATGATTACGAATCATTAGTTGTTACACATGAATTTCAACATAACAATTATAGATTATATCGAAATTCTAGCAATAGGTTTGAAATTAACGATTCAATGAACACATTAAAATTATCAATTCACAATACCCAACGAGTTTATACACAAATAACCGAATAATAATAAAAATCTGATTATCCATACACAATACCCAAATCAATTAAAATAAGATAATACAATCAATTCTTAATAAGAGAAAGAAACAACAAAATAATAATAAAATTACTTAACCCGGATTATCGGTGTCGATGTCACCTCCAAAACGGTGTTGGGATGCCTAACCCTTCATAAATATTTTTCAAAAAATTACTTCAGCCCCGTCTTAATCCCTAGCTAAAAATCTCCAGTCGGCTTATCCTTCACGTAGCCCTCACTGTTTTCTTCCTTCTATTGTAGCATAGATGTGACCATTTAATGTGTCTCTTGAGTCATGTTTCTAATTTCCACGCCTCTCCTCTCGCTGCAGCTGCCTGTTTTCTAGCTTCTCCAAGCTGCAACTGCAGTCACCTACGCTGCTCTCTTCCACGCAACACCCTCACTCCTCTGGCTTCTGTTATTCGATTGGACCATTAAGGGTCTCACATCAACTCCTTAAATCCTCTTCCACTGAGCTATGGGATGCTGCGCGTACGCATGCGTTTAACATAAGCATTAAATGCAGTGTTCCACGCCTCTCCTAGTCTGCTGCGCTGTCTCCCGCAGCCTTCTTATTTGTGCCTTCTCTTGGTCGGTTAAACGCATACGTATCACGCAACTCCTTGTTGACCTGTCATTTTGCTCCTTGTTTCACCATTGTGCTCCCAATTTCTAGTTCTTTTCTTCATGTCTTTATTTTTTTTGTCTTTTAATTTTCTTTCTTCTTGCTGTATAAAGATAAGTCAAAGTTAATCTTTACAAAATAACCGAAGTGTAGCTCTTTCGACTCACTTTAATTTCTTTGCTTTCAAATTGTACCTAAAATCACATATAAATTAAAGTGAGTATCTTAAGTATTTTTGTATCATTAATCGCTAAGTGTAAATAATTAAAAATATCAACAATTAAACACATATCAAATGTTTTTACAAGAGAGAAAATTTTGATTGTACAATACTTAGAGAAATTCTGTATTCAAAGTGCGAAACAAGAGAACGAATACAACTGTAATGTAAAGCTCAAAAAATATTTTTCTTAGAGAGAGAAAGAAAGACTAGAGCCTGGAGAGGCTACGATAGCAGAAATAATACTTTGTAAAAGAGACCTAAAGAGGCTCTGGAATGGTAGAAAGAATACTTGTAAAGTTAACGAGTATAGTGAAATCTCAGACAAACTCTGAGGAGTGGACGTAGCCTAAAATTTAGGGTGAACCAGTATAATACCGTCGTCTATTCTCTAACCCTTACACTTTAATTTTCTTGTTGTTAGACGAGTAGATAAAATGACTTGCAATTCCAATACTTATCAACTTTAGTAAAGTGTTTTTGTATTCATCTGATATTTGCAAAGATATTTAAGAAATCTCAAAAGATTAATATTTTTGAAAAGATTACACAATTCAAACCCCCTTTCTTGTGTATTTTATATACTTTACGTGATTCCTATAATAAGAAGTGATTTACTTCAGTTGGTATCAGAGCTCGATTTCCAAGAACCACCTTTACAAAGTGAGGACAAAGATCTATGGTTTAATCACATGTTTTTATAGCTGAAGGTGTCTCGGTCACAAGACCTCCTGCATTCAATGGTGAGGATTATCATTATTGGAAGGACAAGATGCTGCTCTTTATAGAATCCACACTTATTGATCTTTGGGATATCATCGAGAATGGTCCATACACACCAATAGACAATGAAGGCAATATCATTCTCGTAATAGATGGTCAGCCAATCAAAAAGCTCGATTTTAGTTAAACTCAAATGCCAAGTTCTTTCTAAGTTGTGCCCTAAGCAGAAGTGAATATGATAAGGTTCATATATGTGAAACTGCAAAGAAAATGTGTGACACATTATCCATCGTACATGAAGGGATAAATCAAGTGAAAGAGTCCAAGATCAGTATTCTTGTACATCAATATGAGCTGTTCAAGATGAAAGAAGATGAGTCTATTGATCAGATGTTTGGACGACTTCAAACTATCATTAATGGACTTAAAGCTCTTGGAAGAATCTACGATAATCAAGATCATGTCAGAACGATTTTCAGAAGTCTTCCTAAAAGACGGAGACCCAAAGTTACAGCAATACAAGAAGCCAAGGACTTAAGCAAATTGAAGTTAGATGAATTGCTTGGTTCTTTGAAGATACATGAAGTAGAGCTTGATGTAGAAGATAAACCTAGAAGAGATAAATCTATAGCATTAAAGGCTGGTTAAAAGAATCAAAAGAACCAGAGAAATAGAAGTACATCTTCAAAAGCATTAAAGATTGAAGAAATCAAGAATGATGATGCCAGTAAATCTGATCAAGATTCAAGAGAAGATGATGATGAACTATCCTTCATTTCAAGAAAGATTAGGAGGATGTGGAAAAAGAAAGAAAAGGGAAATAAAGAGTTTTCTTTTAAGAAAAATAGCAATGACGAAGTCAAGAATGAGAAAACTTCTATTGTCTGCTATGAGTGCAACAAACCAAGACACTACAAGTCTGAATGTTCGTTCCTCAAAAGAAAACAAAATAAAAGTAAAGAAAACAAAAAGACCATGATGGCAACTTGAGAAGATTTGGATTCGTCTAAATCTGATTCCGATTCAGAAGCATCAGTACAAGCAAATATATGTTTAGTAGCTGAAAAGGAATGCAACGTTGTGGTAACTTCTAATTTTAATGAACTTCAAGAGGCGTATTTAGAATTGTTAGAAGATTCATCTGCTATATTAAAGAACTATAGGTTTTTAAAAAAGAAATTTGTTGAAAACTTGAAGAACATGGAAGTTTTAGAAAAAGAAAGCATCTGCCTTAAGAAATATGTACACGATATGAAAAAGAAAGTAACTGTAGATAGATCTGAGGAAATTAATCAATTGAAACAAAGGATTAATAGTCTTTCAATAGATTTATCAAAATTTACTGAAAGCATAAAAAAGATGAACTATATGATTAGAAAATATAGACACCCAAATGATAAGAGTGGTTTAGGGTTTACTAATAGTAAGGTTCATCATAATAAGAGTTTTGCGCCTAACAAAAAGAAAAAGAAATATCTTTTTTATTATTATTCGAGGAATAATCATAAGACTAACCCCAAAGGACCCAAGAAAATATGGATACCTGATCGGCTCTTCATTTCGATCTAAAGATCAATCCCTTGGAAATCGAATAATAAAAACGATTTAATTCCAAGGATTGCAATATAGGATGTAACCTCGGGTCGTCTCACTTAATTGGAACCTAATGAAAAAGGTTTTAAGCTAGCCTAATTGTCAAAAGTGTTAACAAAGTTGATAAAAAAGGGGGTAGGGGGTTGGATCGTTGATAGAAAATAAGAACATTTAACTAAAATTAAAGGAGAATGTATAAAAAGTATTTTTTAATTATTTTTGGGAAATTAGAAGTTCAAAATTAAAAAAATAATCGAATGAGATAAAGTCTTCTTGAAAACAAGCTTAGGTTATCATGGTTCAAACAAACTTTCCGGGAGTCAAATTCACTAAGTTTTCAAATAATCAACCTTAAAGAACTCTTTAAGTCCAAGGTTTTAATGTTGGGATCCGTTTCCGGAACCCAACTCATTACCGAACGAGACCTTGTTTAGCTAATATCGCTTCATTTTTTTTTCATTCAAAGTCATTTCAATTTCCCATTTTGAAATCATGCATTCCATAACTTCAATTTATTTATTTCTTTGAATTCTAATCATAATTACCA
>JANZLX010000004.1:13524797-13536134 GCA_025531955.1 Erythroxylum orinocense | reverse complement strand
TATATATTCCTTTTTCTCTAATGACATCCTCTTAAAACTTTGATAAAAGGCTACTCTCTATAGGATCTCTTGAACTACTCTTCATGTTTTCCTCATCCTAGGATTAGAATTATATCTCTAACTCTAAATCTAGTCTTTAACTCTGACTCTAATTCCCTCCCTTTGTCTCCTCTTTATAATTACCTTTTATATTGCAAAATTAATGTTTTTGTTATTAACGGTTAGTCACACGGTTGAGTGAGTTACCATGTATCTCAAAAACATCTTTAAATTGTCACTTTACATATTTCTAAAAGCTTAGATGGGTATGGGACATGATTGTGCATGTTACTTAAACATGTGTGTATCTTTATATAGGCATGAAAACTACTTCAAAACTTTACACATTCACAATCATTTATATGGTCCCCTTGTATAGTCGCATATGATACTTATATAGGCATGTATCTAAAAAATAACGCTATTCCTTCTATTTTATGCCCTGATTTCACCCAAATTATTCTCCTTTTGATCTATAAAGACAATTGAGAGCTAAAAACACACTTGAAACAAAATAAGGACTAAAAATGATGTAAAACTCTCAAATAACAAGCAAAAACTAAATATGGGAATAAAAATAGAGTCTATTAATCATTTATCATGACACTTTGTAGATAATTCTTGAAGATTTTAATAATACTTTCTATACCTCATAATCTAAAGGATGTATGAAGTTGAAATGACCTTATATGATTTAAAATCATACATCAACCATATAAAGGTCGTAAATCGTACTTATAAGGGAAATCAATTCATGCGAAGTAATAAACAACATAAACTATAAGAAAGAAGCTAGATAAAACTTTGGTAGGTGATTGAGATTTCAAAGAAACAAGATTGTCCTCGGTAATTGTCTCGCCTCATACCACTTACCAATTAAAATACTCAATATGGCCAAGTCCCCTATCTAAATCACCTATTTAGGCTTATAAACTATCTTACAAAACTTGAGAGATTCCAGGAGGCAAGAAACAAGTATGGTAAAAGAGGTAGAGGGATTTGAAGATTCTAAATGTGTGAAAAAGCTTGAAATGTTGAAAAAGGGACTTAAATAACTGCATTAGAAATATGTAAGCAGCAAAATCCTTGACATCAAGGAGACCAAAATCGTAACTACACAAGAACAATCTAATTTATACATGGATCCAACAAACAAAACCAATATCAAGAGAGCAAATACTGCTTTAAACAATTATGTTATAGCACTTGATGTTCACAATCCTTGCATAAGCAAAAACTAATAGTTTAATAGAGGCAAAAATTCTACCTGCTTATTTAATGCAATCTTAGCTAGAATAAATGCAAATAAAATATCAAACTTGATTAAGGATATTGAAGAGATGATTTAGGATCAAAAGGAGCTGAAATACGAGATCTTTGAGTACTTTATTATATGTTCTCATCTCTTTTATCCCAAAAGAAATAATTATTGAATGAATTTAGGATCTTTTTAGACCTTTTACATCTTAAGACATAGAAAAAGAATTAATGAGCCTTAACTCCAATAGATTCCCTAGTCCATATAGGCTTAATGTATTTTTCTTCAAAGAATCATAGAGCTAAATAAAGATACAAGTCAATAAACTCATCAAGCAATTATTTAACTTAAGAAAATTGCTAAAGGAAATAAATAAAACTCATATTTTCCTAGTACCAAAGATGTCTAATCTTAAGTCTCTCAAAGGCTTTAGCCCCATAACCTTACTGTAACTTCCTATACAAGATCTTATTCAAAGTACTTATCTCAAGGCTAAATGAAGCACTAGAGTCTCTTATAAGCTAATCAAAAGGAGCTTATATTGGGGGAAGGAACATAGGTGATAATATTCTATTCACCCAAAGCTAAAGGCTAACAAATGAATGACTTCAACAAAAGTTGCATCATAAAAGCTGACTTTCATAATGGCTCATCAAAATTTGCGCCATAAAAATTGACTTTCACAAGGCCTTTGATTTAATTGGTTAGGAATTCACCTTACACTCATTGAAGGCATTTGATTTGCTATAAAAACAAGTCACTTAGATTGAGCAATGCATAACAACCACATCCTTTCGTGTCATGGTGAATAAATAACCATCGTAGGTGTTCAAAAACAGGAGTAAGGCAAAAAGACCCATCATTACTTTATCTATTCTTAATTTTTATAGATATGTTGAGCAAGCTTACTAATTACAACATCAAGAAGCACTCCTCTTTCAAATTTTATTACAACTTTGGCAAGTTAAAGGTTTATAATCTCTCATTTGTAAATGACCTACATATGTTTTATAGGGAAACTATTAGCTTAATCAGGGCTCTAATGAACTCACTTCATTCATTTGGGAAGCTATCAAGTCTCAACATCAACAAGAATACAAGCTACATGCTAATTTTGATTGGAGCAAATTCACAAACTTAATAGCTCTCTACTATCTTTAGTTTGAAGATAAAGTCTCCCATTCACATATCTGGGAAATCCAATTTTAATTAAAAGGCCAAAATATGGTGATAGTCAAGCTTTGATTGATATATTCCATAAAAGAATTGGTACTGCTATAATAAAAGCTTAACTTATGTAAGGAGGCTATAAATTATCAAATCCGTCTTAAATAATCTACATGTCTATTGGATCTCACACATATTATTGCCAAAAAAAACCTTATAAAGGCATGAGAGAGAATGATGAGAAACATTTTTATGGATTAAAGATGCACATAATTAACCTGATGCTAAAGTCAAATGGGTAGACATTGGATTGCCAAAAGAAGAGGTATTAATGGGTGTATGACCAATGCAAATCATCAATAAAGTGTTCCTTGCCAAAAGGATTTGGAGGCCCCTCATTTATAAATAAACTTTTTAAGTGCAATGAGTTTATTGACACTACTTGGAGAATTAGCGCCTACGGAAACTTAAGTTGAGGTTTGACAGTTCATGGACTATGATGCAAATATTTAAGATAAGGGAAATGTTTTGTTAGATAATTAAGCATAAAATTAGGAACGGAGAAAACACATGGCTTTGATTTGATAAATGAAGTGAAAAAGGTCTAATGTATATTCCTTGAAGCCTTTCACCTAAGGTATATGTTAAACTCCAAAATTAATTTCAAGAACCTTATAAAAGGCAATAAATGTTATATAAAGTTCAAAGGCTTCTCCATTATTTAGGAAAATATGCTTAGAACATCCTAAATCAACATTTGAAGAACAACATAGGATGACAAGCATTAAGCTATTCACTAACAACTCTTGCTACCAAGTATTTAGGAACTCGACATCTAAGGTGTAATGGATTAGGTTTATATAGTTCAAGTAAAATCCCCATAAGAAATCCTTTAATGACTTGTCATCAAAAATAGGTTAAACACTCTAGACATAATCAAAAGTCTCAAAACACAAATCTAGTATATAATTATTAAATGCAAATCATAAATTAAGAGATCATCTCTTCTCCAAATGTAATTAATCTAAAGTGTTATAGCTGAGAATTCAAGCTCTATATAACCACCATTACAGTGAAGATAATTAAGAGAAAATTATATCATGGGCGACAAAAAGGTAGCATATAAAAAGAGGATTACAACCTCTCTAAGATTGCTTTATGATTAAGTGTATAAGTTATTTATAGAGAAAGAAGTAAAAGAATTTTAAGAACAAGTACTACGAGTAGAAAAGTTTCTATCAAAAGCTTATTAACCTAGATATGAGAAAACATCTTGGCTAAAATAAAATAAAACCATATAACATGAAGCATGACAAGAAGATGGAGTATAGAATGAAGATAAATGAAAAAGCGACAATAATGTTGAAAAATGCTTATTTAACTATAATTACACACCCATATTTTATGTGTTTTGCTTGATATTTTATATTTTTGTTATACATTTGGTACTTAATTTGTTCTAAGTGCATTTGTAGGTAATAATTGCCTTCACGAACTAATGGGAGAAGAATTTTGATGAAATTGTGGCATGAAACAAAGATTTAAAGTAACTAAGGACCTACACGACCGTGTACAGTGACCATGTAAGTCTATGTAAACATGTGAAGATTGAAGAATTTTATTTCTAGTTATGCAGAGTTACACGCCAAAGTATGTTGATATACACAGTCATGTATATTGCTCATGTAAGTTTTAATGCCAGTGTGAAATTGCAAATTTTGGTATTTTTGGAGATACATAATCACTCACACACTCATATAAGATGACCAAGTATAACCCAAAAATCCTAGATTTTACTATAAAAGGATATGAGACAAAGGGATCTAAGTATTAAGCAATTTTAAGTCATAAATAACCTAGGAGGTGATAGTTCCGATCAAGGGACAAGGAAAGCACGAAGAATACATCAAGAGATTTATTAGATAACAACATCAAATCTAGTTTTGTAAAAAGATCCAATATAAAAGAAATGGAGATTTATAATTATGATCTCTTTGTTTTCTATTAGTTTTTTCTGCATATTTATCATTGGTTTTGTTTTCTTTGAGTAGGAACTAAACTTTTTTAGAGTCCAGGTGTGATGAACCCTAAGTTGTGATAACATGACTTGATATTCATTCAATGCAATTATATTGATTGATTTGTTACGATTCAATTATGTGTTTTGTTCTTATTCGAATATTCCCAGAATATTAATGTCTGATTTGATTTCATATTGTTGAAATTGAGAAATCCTCTTGTATGAATAATTCTATTATAATTGGAAGGAGTTGCATTGCAAACCTAGAGATATGTTGATATAAATCCTCTAGATTAGAGTCAAACCTAATAGTGGAATTCACAAATCAATAACACAATCATAGGGTTTTAACGAGAAAGATTTTGTTAATCAAATAATGGATTAGTTATTAATAACCTTCAAAAAGCATAAGATAGAAATTTTCACGATCTAATAATCAGTAATATAATTGCTTGATAAAGGTTTAATAATTAAGGATTTTAGGGGGATTCATTACTTTGACATTTGATATCGATATCTTCTTAGTATTTTCCTCTGTCTTGAGTTCAATATTGTTTTTGATCTTAGTTTATTTATTTAGTTTAATTTTTAAATAAAATTGAAAATCTGATTTATAGGTTAGATAATAGAAAAAAGATAATTACTAGTAATTATAATACTTGTAGGATTGACCCTTACTTGTGAATGTTAACTTCAACTACTTTGTGCACTTGTGATAATTTTTAATATAGATATAAAAAAATATCAATCAAATGAAAACATGTTTTAGCATTAGAAACATAAAATGAAGATATAAAAATAACAAAATTGAGGAGATATTGGATTCATTACCAACAAAAGCTGATATGTTGTTAGGTGATATAATGACTACCAAATGAAAACATAGAAGAAGAGGCAAGTATTTAAGTCTAGAAAAGAAACTTCTTTAAGCTATAACATTCCTATACTTATATATGTATTAGAAAAGAAGAAATATAAAATTTAATATGGTTATATTCTTAATAGTTGTAATCACTTGGTCAGTAGCCTTTATACTGAATTATAAAGCTTTTTAGGAGCTCTGTTTATTAGTATAATTTTTTTCTAATTTTAAAAAAGGTTATAAAAGTTAAAAAGAAACTGAGATCCAAAATAGAAATGAAAAGGTCTTTTTACTAAACTTGAAAGCTGATACCATAACAAGAAGGAAACCTTTAGTTACATATAATTATATATAAAAAAGAGAACATTGTTTGAAAATGCTACAGTACCTTCGAGATTAACCAAGAGATAAGAGGCGTGAAAGTCGATTTAGAGTGTTAGGATTACATGGGATCACATATACATGATAAAGGCTTAAATACACATGTAAATGACCAGCAATTCACATTTAATTTAACAACTTAAGAAATTTAGATTTGGAAATTGTAAATGTAATCCTATAAAAATTCCCCTACCGAACATCAAACTTTAATACATTGAATTCGTTTCCTTTTCTATTTTCCTTGTTTGGCATATATATTTATGTATTACCCAATTTTCTTTATAAACTCAAACGTTAAGACGAGCAATTTAATCTAAATCCACCCGCTTAAGCAAGGACAAAACGGTCATTCTGAGCATTCAGCAAACCATGCTCAGGGCGCCAAAACACGTTAAATCTCCCGCCCCTTTCGGACAGCTCTCCCTCTCTTTTATTCCCTACTCACTCCCTCCATTTTCAAAGCCTCTCCCTCTCTCCACACTCTGTAGCCGCTGCCGCCCACCATGAACCACATCCACCATCACAACCAGCCGCACGTCTCCCCTGCCACCCCTGGCGGCTCCACCGCCTCCTTCCCCTTCGACTTCCAAACCAACAAGCACCCCAACAAGAAGTCCCGCGGCAGCTACAACTGCGGCCGCTGTGGCCTCCCGAAGAAAGGCCACGTCTGCAACATTCCCATCACCACTCCCACTTCTGCCGATTCTTCCTCTTCCTCCGCCGTTGCCGCTGTCTCCACCTCTCGCCACCAGCCTTTCCAGCGGCAGCCGTATTCTCACCTACGGCGAGCTCTCTCTTTTGACGACGTTGACCTCAAGTGCGACTCTCTGGAGGTTGATATAGAGGAATCGGAGTCGGATCTGTGGGGCCTGTGTTCCGGGGGGCTGCCGGCGAGTTGCTTGTGGGAAATACTGAGGAGGCTGCCACCATCGGAGCTACTGGCGGCAGCGACGGTGTGTAAGGGGTGGAGGGACACGGCGAGGAGGCTCTGGAGGGCAGCCGAGGAACTCAGGCTTAGGGTTCCTTGTAGAGCTGAGCTTGGGTTTGTTGGATCCGTGTTGAAGAAGTGTACTGGACTTGTTAAGCTTAGTCTGAGGATGGAAAGGTTAGGGTTTCTTCTTGACGGCGCTCTGTTTTGTCAGATCCACGGGCTTATGGAGTTTAAGTGTCTGTTTCCATGAACATTTGGGTTTTTGTGGACTAAAGATGCGGAGACTTGGAAAAAGGCGTGATGCTAATAATAAATAAAATTATTTAAACATAAGACGCCGCATAAACGTTGTCTTTGGGGGAGTTAAAATGTGGCCAAATTAAAGCGAGGCAAATGAAAAATTTAACAGACAGACAATGGAATTATCGAAAATACTGTTCTGGAAAGAAGTCGAGGTTGTTGGTTTGCAAATACATTTTTAGTTGGTTATGTGGCATAGGAATCCCACTCAATATTATGCCCAGTGGTTATGCACAAAATAAAGAAGTTTATCATTTCACTGCGTAATATTGGTATTTGTTTGGGTGGGTGTTGCAGGGATGTGGATGCGACAATGTTGGCTTGCGTTGCGTTTTCTTGCCCCATTTTGGAGTTTCTGGAGATACGCACGTCTGCTGATGCAGTTAATCGGATTTCTGGGTATAATCTTCTTCCTACTTGTTTGTTCGTATGCCATAAACTATTTTGTCCTTGGATTTTCCTTGTTTAAGCTTTGCTCTTTCTCTATCTCTTTGCATTCTGAGTCTGCTGGGTGAAAGAATAATTGCTTGCTACACAAGTTATAGTTTGGAATTGGATGATCATAATAGTGGTTAAATCACAATGAACGCTAAGGTTGATAGGCTATAACCTTACTCCACCAATTTGTGTTTCCAAATCTTTCTTCCAAGGAAACAGTTGACAATTTGTGCTACAATTAAATTGGTTTTATGTTATAAAAGGTCTTGGCGGTGCCGTGTGCTCCTAGTTTTGTGTAGAAGAGAACAGGGATCTTCGCTGGTTGTAGAAAGGCTGATGTTTCATGTCATGCTCTATTGTTTGGATATGCAGTGATGAATTGGGTCGTTTTGTTGCCGATAAACGTTGCCTTACAAGCCTAAAGGTGGAAGGGTGTTCTAATCTAGGGGGTTTAGTTCTCTGTTCATCAAGTCTTTCTACACTTTGGCTTTCAGATCTTTATTCTCTCTCTAAAATGGTAAATTCTCGTACCGTTGTTTTCCGCTAGTTGAACGCAATCTTCTCAGATGTATCTTAGACGTTAAGTGCATTCAACTGTGATTCAATCCGAACCTTGCATTCAACTGTGATTCCCCTCTTTCTTTTAGGTGTTTAACTGTCCTAACTTGAGAGAGATTTCCTTGGATTTTTCTCGTCAAGAAAATGACAGTACAGATCTCACGGCCATGTTTGAGAGCTTGGGAAGGAGCTGTTTTAGGTTGCAGAATATACATATTGCATCAGATCGGCTCTCACATGCCGCTGTACTTGCTCTTACATTTGCAAATTTGAGGTTTGTAAAAGGACAATGTCAAATGGTTGTTTGCAAAAAGCTGTAATGTTTAATAGACTGATGATTGACATGTTGTACAAAAGTAAGATGATGGTGGCTTGCTTTCTTTGTGGTCTTAGGGGCCTGCGAGCGCTTTCTTTAGTTCTTGGAACTGAAATCACTGACGCATCGGTTGCCGCCATTGCCTCAAGTTATTCAAAATTAGAATTGCTTGATCTGAGTGGGTATGTTTTGGATCAAACCCCTGTTTGAATTCAAAATTCATTCTTGGAATTTGTGAGCTTCATAATGTTATTTCATGACGACTTATATGGTACTGCAATTTGATTTCAGGTCTAGCATCAGTGACAGTGGCATTGGAATGATCTGCAATGTTTTTCCTGCAACACTGTCTAAGCTTCTCCTAGCTCTTTGTCCTAACATCACTTCAAGTGATTACCTTGCTCAATCGCTCTAAAGATTTAGCTTATTCTGTACTCGTTTCATTCTCTCCTACACGAGCCATACTAATTATAATATAATCTCAGGTGGAATCCAATTTGCTACAGCCCAGTTGCCTCTTCTTGAGCTGATGGATTGTGGAATGACCATTTGTGATCCAAGCTCTGAGTATCCAACTTCGGATGAAACCGATGATTCTGAGTTGCAGACAACGCTTCAAAATAAATTACATCTATACCAGAAACTCTTCATAAAACATGATAGGTTGAGAAAACTCAGCTTATGGGGTTGCTCTAGCTTAAATGTAAGATCCCCTTTTTTCCTTTTCCCAAAATCAATACCAATCAGGATTTTTTCTTACCTTGATCTCACCTTTAAACTTGAATCTAGGGATTGTACTTAACTTGCCCAGACCTCAATGATCTGAATTTGAACTCTTGCAAAAACTTACATCCAGGTATTGATTGTTTAAGGTTTCTATATGAATTAGTTCAACAGTGGTCTGAATCCTGCACTTTCACCCTTTACGTGTGAGGAGAAGCTAATTAGATATGTCCATATCTCCAGATACGTTGGTTCTTCAATGCCCTAGATTAGAAACTGTGCATGCTTCAGGGTGCAACAAACTAGTGATTGCGGCCATTCAAAGCCAGGTGATTACTTTCATAACCTTATCTCATGTTTTGAACGTTATGTAATTAATTTGAAAAATTGTTATGGAAAGAACCCAAAATAAAAAATGTCCTACCTACCTGAATAAACCATAGGCTAGTCGGGATAAAAATTTACAGGAAAATTGCCTTTTTTATTATGGGAATTTAATCTTGATCAAATTTCTATTTCAATGATTAGCGAATGTGCCCTGCAGGTCATTAATAAATATGGATCAACAGAAAGCAATTTACCCTACAAACGCCTGGCAGATGGCTCGAAAAGGATTCGAGTTCCGAATTTCGTCATTCAGGTGTGGTAGTGATTCATGTTCACCATAATGACAATCCATCTTCCATTCTGTGCCCATAAACAGATATGTATTAAAACATTGTATCTGAACCTCAAGAAAGCAACGCAACCACTTGATAGCAGTCTAGTGCTGAAACTGTAGGTATTAACTTTAATTAATTGATCCATATTGGTTTGCGTTCTACCTTGCAGCCATGCGATGATGATAGCAAGCGGAGAAGGATTCCAATTCGGCCTTGTAATGTGCTTGTGGAGTAAACGTCAAGCCAGTCCACACCTTAGCATGGTGGTTGTATGGAGTAATTGAGTAAAAGTGAAGTAATCCGACTGTAGCAGAGTAATTCTTTGGGCATTGGTTTCTAGGGTAGGGTCCTCTTCATTTTCAACGACCGAGGCCCAACCGTCTTGTAGAATTGCCGCCTTCGTAAAGAAACCCCTCAAATTGTTTAGTTTCAAAAGAAACATTGACTAATTCCATATGAAAAATAAAAGAGAAAACACTAAGCTAAAGACTGTAGCTTGTTTTATTCATCAATTGGAATAAAAAGTTTCGTGATTTGTAATCTTCAAAATGTGGAGTTTGAGTATGAAATAATGCAACGTGAGAAAGCGTCTCTGTAGTCTGTTTTCATTACGATGATTGAAGTCTAAGGTATGATAATGACCCAGAAATCTTGGAAGCCTTGTTTCCGGCACTCTTTCTCAATCTGTCCCTTCCTCGCTCTGTCAATCGCTAACTTGGTTAAAATCACAAGGCAATTTTGTCATGTTAGTTATGGTAGTCAAAGGTTTTGTGGAGCTCGCTTTATATTGGAACGATGGTCTGTTTCATTTAGTTTGTTTCTATTTTATTTTATGAGTTTTTATTCATCCAATAAATAGGACAAAGAAATAGAGTGAGTATATAGAATAGACTATTAATGCTTTTTCTATCATGTCAATGTTTGCTATCCATCTCATTCTTTGAAAGATCCTTTCATGCTTTTTTTCAGATAAACGGGACATTTATTTCGGAAGCAAAATTGTACAAATGTTCCTTTCATCTTTTTTAATTGATATTTTCGTACAATTTTATTATTTAAATTAAGATTTAACGAGTTTTAATCATTCTGAGTTTCACAGTGATTAAAATTTTAATCCCGTTTAAAGATTTTATATCATATATATGTATGTATATATTTGTACTACTCGACGGAAAATTTGAAGTATCAACCCGATTTGAATTGTGACTGTTTATGTTATTCCTGAGGAAACATACATGCAAGCTAAAAACGTATATGTGCAGGCCGCAAATGAGATGAACTTGTGCTAGCTAAAAATTTAGTGCAGTTGAATGCTTAAACAAGAACTTTGAAATTTTCTTAGTCAATAGTGAATCATTTTAAAGAGCTGAATAAAATTTAATTACAACAGGTTGGCATGTATTCTCCAGTGTGTATGTACAACCGAATGTCCGTTAAACCTGCATTAGGAACGCCTATAAAACCAGTGTTATGGATTTCGTACCGTACCGACCCATACCGACCGTTTACCGAAACCGGTACGACGTTATATGTACCGGGTTTGAATTCCGCTCGGTATCGGCGGTACCGGCCGGTACTCGAAATTTCGGGACCAATCCGCAAAAAAAATTATGGGCCAGGGACCATTTTGCAAAAAGTAAAAATTTAACCCTAAAAATTCTAACCCCCCTCTCCCCGACTCG